>SNQJ01S0014781.1:213298-231583 GCA_010110895.2 Picea sitchensis
CCTGGCTTTGAATGCCTTTAGCAAACGGCGGCGCAACAATCCCAAGGTGAAATTCAAAATCAAAAGAAAAAAGGTTCGCTGGCTTGTCCAGCTGTACAATTATTTTCCTCCTCGCGCTGGTTCATATGATGAATTTTGAATGTTGCGGATGCTCCTGCATCATCATCGGGAACAAACTAGAGGATATTGATGATCAGGAAGAGGGCTTGATTGATTTCGAACAAAGACTTTATTGGGGTTTGGGGATGGCCGGGCATGAGGTCAAGAGACAAACTGCAGAGGGGTCGACTCAAGCTTGGTAAAAACTTTTCTTGGATAGTAGCACAACAAATGATGAGACTCAGGCAGCATGGCATTGACATAAGTTCATGACGTAGGAGGCAACGCAAACTCTGCATATGTTTGGAAGAATAACCAAATGGAGGAGGACACAAATCTATGTAGTGAGAACAACTTCCTAAGGTCATATTAAATCCCAGAGCTTGACGAACAAATGAAAGGATGTGATTTGTACAAGGGTGACTCATTGTGTTGCCAACAAAAAGAAAATACTTTTCCCTTCCTCTTTTTGGGGTATATTTGATTTTGTAAATTGTCTTTTTCAATAATTTTGGAAAAAGAATAAAATAATGCTGTGTTACAAAGGAGTAATGAGTGTTGCAGATATACTAGTTCCAAGCGCAAGGAACACACTAATGCTCAGAGCAAGGAGACATATGCAAGAAAATGACACTCGAAAAAAATCCTCCAGGGGTCAAGGTGTCAAGACACAAAGGAAAAGTGCTACAATGCTTGCGTTAGAAGGCATGATTTATATGGTTTAGTTTAGAGAAACATGGAGCCAATATTAGGCCAAAATCGCGGGGATGAAAATGCGATTAATAAGACACAATGATAACATCCTTCGATGTAAGTTTAACAAGCCTAGAGAAGGTAAGGTCAGTGTTTTTTCATTTTTAGAGAGTCTGAAAAAATGTAAGAGGAGACTCCACTGGGGTACCTTTTTAGAAGGTAGTCTAGTCGGCTCGAAAAAGGGGTAAACTAGCACCGAAAAGACGTCTATTCAAAATCATTTTAACGAGTGTGACAAATACAAGATCACTCGACAATATTTTCAATTTTAAGGAGTCTAAAAAGAGCTTAACTATGGACTCCGTATGGGATGTTCTTCTAGACCATTTTAACAAATGTGAATAAAAAGGTCACTGGGCCATCTTTTCAATTTTAGGGAGTCTGAAAAGAGCTTAACTATGGACTTCGTGGGGGTATCTTTTTCGTAGATTTAGTCCCTCGGGCTCGAAAAAGGATTAAAATTATACCTGAGAATACTCTTCTAGAGAACCAAGGCCTCTAGAGTATACCTTTCTTCATACAGTTGACCATCCGGACTGAAAAAGGGGTAAACTACCGCCGGCCAGACATGCCTTCAAATTTCATTTTAGCAAGCATGAAGGTCTACAAGATCGCTTGACAATGTTTTCATGTTTAGAGGGTTTGAAAAGGGCTTAAAAGAAGACCTGTTGTGTTTTGGGAGTCCCGAGGGTGAGGTCAATAATGATAATGATTCTCAAACTTGTAATAAGGAAAAGCTAATAAGGACTCCTGAGCCTATAGTCATTTAGTGATGGCATGGACACCAAAATGCAACCAGGATCTACCTAGGGCAGCCATGTGAAGGTAGTCTCTACCACTAAATTACGACACTTCTAAAGAAGCAATCATGGTTTTGTGTCGCAACTCGCTGGGATCGATCCTATGGAAAAGTGAAAAAGACAACTAGATGCAGAAAGTGGAGGTGGGATCCTAACTTAAATGCAACAAGTTGGAAAAATGACTTTTTACCAAAGGAACTTTTTAAAATGACCCAAATATCCAAGAAGTTTCCCAATACCCAAAGTAACTCTTATCATAACAATCCATTTGAAACTCTTGAACCATATTAAATGATTTTTAATTTAGAAAAAATGACAAAAGGGTCCAAAAAATCACAAAAAGGGGCCAAAAAGTCTATAAATAGAAGCTGGCAGCTCATTATCACCATTGTTAATTGAGAAAATGACTATGGAGCCAAAAACACCCCTTTGTCAAAAGAGTTGATTCTGGGAGCTTCGGTGGACAGAATGAACTTTTGATTGGACCAAGTAAGTACATACTAACCTCCCTTGCATCTCAATTCTTTATTTAAGCATTTATTTTTGGTTTTTTGGGGGGCGCTGACCTTTAAAATGGTCAGCCCTACGTATACGCAGGTTGTCCTATGACAACCAGCATATGCCCGCGTGCAAAGAAAATACTGCATGTGGGCATATGTGACTGTGTACATTACAGCCCACGTATACCTTCCAATATATGAAAAAATTATAAAAATGAAAGAGCTAATCCCTCATGAATTTGTCAATTGCAGGATGTATGTTCACTGGAGAGAGAGGGAGCATGAGGACTTTGATTCTGTGGTCTCAGATGAACCTGATTCTGTAGATGCATTATCTTAATGTGGCTTATTTAAGTTCTTCGAGAGTGCATTTATGTGGGCACAACCTAGGCTATTGAATGCCTTGATAGATTACTGGCACCCAGATGCAAAGGCCTTCATGCTTGAGGGATAGTCGTTGACTCCAACGACTGAAGATATCTACTTTCTGATTGGCCTATCAAGGAGAGGGGAACCAGTCAACCTTCACACTTTTACCTCTGGGCCTCACAACATAGCGGAGTTTATTGGACTCCATTGTGAGGCAGGTACTGACAAAGTGGGCACTCAGGTGGCAATCCATAAGATCATCAACCTATCACTGAAAGCGATAGTTCTACTCATTAGGCAGATTACTGGATTCACAACTTTACACTAGGCTTCCAGGGCGCACATGAATTGTGCAGTTCAGTGCTTAAATGCAAATTTTTTTGACTGGAGTACTACTTTACTAGACTGCATGAAAAGGCAGTTGACAGAGTGTCGTATGCAGAGGCACAAAAAATTTGGGTTTGGTACTATCCTTTGTGATTTCTTCTTAGAGAGGGTACCTAGTCTGATTCTGAGGGAGATTGTACAAGGGCATGTAGCCTCTTCTCCAGCAGAAAACAGATGGGCGATGCTATTGCCGCGATAGGGGGGAGGGAGGAATATCGAGGCCTTTGACGAATTTTTTTTTGACTGGTGGTCTCGAAAGATTCCAACGATAGAGGACTATCCCTATGCCAGAATCAATTTTTCCAGGGACCCAGACATGGGTGTACCTCTTGGAGTGGTATGAGGAGATCTAGGTATGCTTGTTTTTCAAAGTTATTTAATTTTTATGTTTTTTTTATATATTATTTTTTTGTATACCAGAGGATCTGACAGACATGTATTTGTTATGTGCATATGTGGGACCAATGCATCCAACGGAATTTGCGAGGACCAGGTGACGTCCTCGACCAGAGGTCATACCAGCCACAGCTGGCGGACCAACAGCAGCAGGGGGACCTCTAGCTGGCGAGGCTGAGAGACTTTTGAGATGAGTGGAGTGGAAACTTACCTCGCTCACTCGCACAGTCCCCATGGTAGAGATCGAGAATCTGCCGCCATCGATGCAGCCTCGTGTAGTTGGGTTGCCACGAACTTGGGTCCTGCTTTTCTGACATTTGGAAAACATTGTTTTTCAGTAAAACAGGGACAACATGCCCCGTCCTTAGTTAGGCTAGACTACCTACGTGCCGAGGGCACCTTTTGTATATTTTTGAGGGAATAATCCCCGTGACTCTTTACTGGACGATTTTTTGAGGCGCTTGCGCCCACCCATGTACTCTGATATTTTTGATATTATATATGGATTTTTATGTCCTTTTTATGTCTTATGGATTACATCTATTTTACAAATGTATTTACATGTGCATGTGTGTGCTTTTCCTTACATGTGTGCAATATGCCAATCTAATATATGATTATCTAGAGCATCTGTAACTTGATTCAATCTCCTAGGAACATGGATATATGTAATGTAATCAAAAATTCATTCTAAGAGACATACCCTAAGGAATCGTCGGTGTAGAGTAGGATCGTAAACGTGGTAAACCCCATTTAATTGAGACACAACCAACTGAGCATCTAAATAGACCCGGAGGTGAGAGATACCATGTGACAAAGCGTCATGAAGAAACTCTAGAACTGTGTTGTATTCGACGACATTGTTTGTGGTGTTACCTAAACAAACACCTCCTGAAGATAGCAATTGGCCTTGAGGTGTGTAAATTACCCAAGCTACAGAAGCAAGCCTCTGAGTGTGCTAGCTAGCGTCGTCCATAAACCCAATGAACACCTCTGATTCACTTGACATCTTCCATAGTGAAAAATATGACATTAAAACGACCTGTACATAAAACCAAAAAGACAAAAACTAACAAAAAGAGAATGTACAAGATTTATACATATGTTACAAGAAGTCACCCGAGGTGACCCACCTACAAGTAATACTTCTTGAGGTAAAGCCCATTTCTAGGCTCTGCCAAAGCATATCCCTCAAATTCTACCAGATGATAAGCACCTTTCTTTAGAACCTCTTTGACGATGAGAGGTCCGAACCACATGGGTTTGAACTTGCTTGCCCCCAGGGGGTCCTTATCTTGGTCATAGACTAGGACAAGGTCACCTTCAGAGGAAATCCAAGGATGAACGAACTGATCATACTAACACTTGACCTTTTGTTTGTGATCCTCATTAGCCAAAGCTGCATCACGACGCTTCTCATTGAGCTGCTTGAGGTATAATAACTGCTCTTCAAGCGGTAAAGTGTCTGGCAATAACTATACTGCCAAATTTAGAGACGGGATCTGGCACTCGATAGGAAAGACTTCTTCCAACCCGTAAAGTAGTTGAAAATGTGAGAAACTGGTTGGATTCTTAACAAACGTTTGGTAGGCCCATAATGCTGAGTATAACATCAAATGGCAATTTGACTTGGCCGAATTGATCATTCGTTGTAGAATGGTCTTAAGAGATTTATTGACAGCTTCCACATGACCATTCGCTTGTGGGTAGTAGGGTGACGAATGTTCTTGCCTCAACCCAAGATTTGATGTTAACTCGGTCATCATTTTGTTCTGAAAGTGACTGCCATGGTCAGTGACAATCTCTCTCGGGACGCTGAACCTTGCTATTATCTGGTTGAACAAAAATAGAGTTGTAGTCTCACCATCATCTTTGAACATTGGCATAGCTTTGACCCACTTCATGAAGTAGTCAACGGCTATGATGATATAACGGTGCCCCCTTGTTGAAGGAGGGTTGCATGTAGTGTAATCAATCCCCCACTTGGTGAAGGGACCAACGGTAATGATAGGAAACATCGGATAAGGGTGTGTCCTCATCTTCCGAGAGAAGATCTAACACTGGTGGAACTTCTTGACCGATTGAACACAATCTTTGATTAATGTCGGCCAGAAGTAACCGACTTGTAAAATATTTTGGGTTGTTTCCAACCCAAACAAATGACCGCCACATGCTCTAGTATGGAAATCGTTAAGCACGATTTATGCTTCTTCATGAGTGAGACATCGGAGAAGGATGTAATCCACACCTCGACGATACAAAGTGTCTTTGAGTATGAGATAGTTCTTAGATTGATGGCATATACAACGACGCTTATCATGAGAAGTAGATGCGGGGCACTTCCAAGTCTGGATATAGACAAGTATATCTCCATACCAGGGGTCTGAAGACGTGATCAAAAACATGTCTCCTTGAATAGGCTACTCTTCAGGAATAACATCACCTAACTTGATCAGAAGTTTCGAGATGAGTTTCGCATAAACCAGTGACTTTTTGGATTTCGCCAAAACAAAATCTAAGTCAAATTCTTGGAGGAAAACTATCCATCTACTGATCTTTCCACCAATTACCTGTCGTTTCAACACGTATTGAAATGGATTCACAACAACAATGAAGGTGGTCTTACGAAACAAGATATAATGACAGAACCGATGGACAGCATGAACTACTACCAACACAAGTTTTTCAATGTGGGAATAATTGAGTTTCGGTCCAACCAGGCCTCGTCTTAGGTAATAAATCACATATTCTGAGAGAAAATCATCCTCCTGAACTAATACCATACCGATGGTCGACTTTGCTGCAGCCAAGTACAATAAGAAATATTTATTATAATTGGGGGGCCAAAGTAGAGGGGTAGTTGTGAGGGCACATTTCAACGCTTCGAAAGAGCATTGAGCGGCTTCGTCCCAATGAAAAGGAACATCCTTCTTTAGTAAACACATAAATCCCTTTGTGATCTTGGAATAGTTTGCGATGAAATGCCGCAAAATTTCACTTTTCCCTGTAAACTCTGAAGCTGAAGGATTGTATGCGGGGGAGGTAACTGAACTATTGCCTCAACCTTGAGAGAATCGACCATGATCCCTGTTGTCGAAACTATGAAACCTAGTAGACGACCTGACGTCACGCAAAAACTGCATTTGTTTGGATTCAAGCGAATCTTGAAGTAGCAACATCGCTCAAATATAATTCGGAGGTGTGTGGGATGATCAATTCTCTTATGAGATCGTGATGCTAAATCATATAGGTAGGCCTTGACTATATGTTTGAGATCGTGGAAAGAAAAAGAAATGGCTCGCTGAAAGGTAGCTCCAACATTTTTCAGACCAAAAGGCATCTTGCGATAAGAGAATGTACCCCATGGACAAATGAAAGTTGTTTTGTGTTGGTCTTCGGGTTTCATGTGTATCTGATTGTATCCCAAAAAACCATCCATGAAAGAAAAATCCTCGCAACCTGCGCATTCATCGACTATCTGGTCAATAAATGGTGTGGGGAAATTATTTTTTGGATAGGCTTTGTTCAAATCACGAAAGCCCATACATACATGAATCGTACCCTATTTTTTGTCGACCAACATGGGATTTGAAACCCATTGGGTCAAATGGATGGGGTAGATAAAACCTACTTTGAGTAGTTTCTCTACTTCAACCTTAATAGCTGCTGCTTTCTTAGGATTAATCGGACGAAGTTTCTGCTGGACTGGCTTAGCGTCAGGATAAGTCGTGATTTCGTGTTCGACTATTTTTGTATCAATGCTTGGAATTTCCTCGTAAGACCAGGAAAAAATGTCCCATAATTCTTTAAATAAATCCGTGTAGATTCAAATCTCCTCCGGGGAACAGTCGGCTCTGACGAAAACATTCTCCATGACACCAGGGGTTCTAGAGATATCAATAGGTATAGTTTCAGCAATGGTTTCCATATTACATTCGGTGTAAACATCATGCATAGCCAAGGGATTGATAGGACAAGACCTATCTCTAGTCATAGTCAAAGTGAATTCCCCTACTTCAATTCTTCTTAACTCTAGGAGGAAATAAGATCTGTGATGGAGATCGTCCTAGGGTTTGTCCAGACTATTCATTGCTTCAATGATTGCTTCATCTAAGGGCAAGACTAAGTCTAAAGAATCAATATTGGTAAGGGAAACTTGAGCCCAAATAGGCTCTAGAATCGGATCTAACTCTTGTGCGGGAGTTGGATCGGGGTCAGCGGAAGCTTGCTGGACTATAGAGTATGCAAATTATGCCACGGACAAGGGCATGGACATACCATGGTGCCCTGTCCCTTCCATCATGGTCGATGAGGAAGGAAGAAGCCACAAATCATTGAAGTAAGTCGTACAAAACGACGAGACTTGAAAAATATCAACCTTAGGCTTGTCTGATATGAACTTAACATCACCTTGAGGAGGCAGGTAATCGAAAGTACCCATCAAAGGTGGGCACAAACCAACCCCTATGTTGAATATGTTGGGTTGAGGTTTATCAATCATTGGGACTGTGGATGCCCCCAATGAAGGGTCAGGAGGGGAGAATGACAACTGATCAATGGTCACAATCCGACCCTCGTGTGGAAACAACAAGACCCGGAAAACTGTAGCGACCACTGCTTGCATGGAATAGGTCCAACTCCTTCCTAACAAGATATTGTAGTCGACAGATGCATCGACCACTTCAACCTCAACACACATGGTCTTCCCTCCTAACTGCACGGGGAAAGAGGAGATGATGCCATGTGGTCAGAATGAACGACCGTTGAAAGCAGTAAGAAGAGTAGGCGATGAAGACAAAGCAGGCTGGCCAATGGCCTTCCAACATGCCAAAGACATTACGCATGTTGTGGAGACCTTGTCAACCACCGTGCGGAAAATGTTCCGAGTAAACGTTTTCGTGGTGTAATCCACTACTATCTAGAACGCTATGTGGTAAGGGAGACAAGGTTTTAAGTCTGTCATATCAAGCATGATCGTACCTGGATGACAAGTCTTGACAGATCCTAAGGTGGCTAACATAGCCTTTTTCTTGGAAGAGCATCTCTGGAGGACCTCCAAAGCAGACATCGCACAAGGGGTCTGAGACAAATCCTCCACCACAGAGTAGTTCTAGGTGGCCCTTGCATTTGGATTGTGAGAAGCTATCTTGAACACACCTTTTGGGATGTGTGTCATTGTTTCACCCAACGTATTCTTGATCTGGAGAGGAAGAGATGGGATTTCGACTTCTTTACCTTTCTTAGAGGTGCTTGGATTTCCGTAGTCATGTGCTCTAGTCGATGTATAGGCATCACCTTTCATCATATACACATTCGTGGACGAAGGATTACTCGAAGATGGAGGGAGTCCTTGACTTCCCCCTTCTGTGCTCGGAGAGGCTTGAGTTAAATATTTCCCATGTTGAAATGGGTTTGTTAACACAACAGGTTGTTGTTGTGCCAATAACTTTTGGGCCTCCACAAGCCGAGGGAATTAGTGAGTTAGGTGGTCTTCCGTGCATAGGTTACAGGGATACTTTGACTTCCTCTTTTCTGTGTTGCCCCCACTAGCATTATTAGTGGGTTTCTTATCCCCCTTACCCTTCTTTCGTTGTTTCTTCTTTCCGTCAGGCTACTGGGTGGCCTTCGGGTTTGTTGATTGAACATTGTGTACATCCGACGTTTGGGTAGGGGGAGCAGCCGGACCAACGGTCTGGCTGGCCGCTTTGTGCTATATCGAAAATTGTTGCAATTGTTTTGTCAGCTGATCAACAGGCTTTGTTTGTGTTGAACCAACAATACCATCGACATGTGGTCCAACTCTCTATCTGGTTTTATCAACTATTGACCATGGCACATCCAGAAAAATTTTGTACAATAATCCAGACTGAGAGTAAATTATCTCTAGCTCTTGAGCTCTCATTATTTCATCTTCCTCGGAAAACACTCCCGATGTTGCGATGTCTTTGGATAACTATGGGACCAAAGACTTAAGGAACCACTCAAGTAGGAATGCTGGTGGGACTGGAACTTTAATCAAACTCTTCCAGCGTCTCCATTCTCGGATGTGATCGAAGATATGGTCCACCTTTGTCTTTTTGAAGTTGGCCAACAATTTTGTGCCAGCGTCGTATCTCACAGGTAATTGGAAATGGTTTGAGAAATCCATTGCCAATTTGCCGAAGGAAGAGTATCTTGAGCAGTTGAGCTCAATGTACCATTTTGCAGAACTCCCAATGAGAGTGCGTTGAAACAAACACAACTGTACAGAGTCATCTTTCAATGAATTAGACAAGCACCATAGATGGAAGGTGGTCACATGATCACTTGGGTCTTCGTTAGGCTTGGCTTCGAACATTGATATGTCTAAAGGAAATTTCGTCGGCATAGGAGGCCAATGTGGATCATGACATATAGGATCATTCAACAACCTTGTCAAGTATGGAAAATTCAACATTTCCAGAAACGACAGTTTGGGTTGTTAGTTATAACCATGAAAAAAGGGGCTTGGAGTTTGACTGGCACCAGGTTTCTAGGAAAAGTTGGGTTGCTGACCAAGGTTCTGGTAAAAACCATGGCCATGACCAGCATACAGATTCTTCATTTTTGGATACATCAACAACTGATTCCCGTAATAGGACATAAACGATTGGGTGTGCGTTGCATTTGAAGGACTTTGGGGAGGGTTGCCCCATGTCAATCCCATGGGCATAGGTCTTGTGCCTTGCCTGGGGTTCCATTCATTATGAAAGGGTTTGCCCCCAATAGACATCCCTGATGAGGAAACTAATCCCTACCATGGATTCCAAGGTCCTTTTGCAGAAGGAATTCCTGGGTTTCCCCCCTGTGCAGGAATAATACCCTACATAGGATTTTGTTGTCCATAACCAAGGTTGCCCCCAGTTGGGAAAGCAGCTGAAGAGAAAGTGTTATTACCAAATGCGCCGAACAAAGAGAATGATTTCGAACCTACCGGCATGCTATGAGAAGGTATTCCTTGACTCCCTGCTCTAAATGAACTATGGTTTGCGTTCAGCCCGATGGAATGCTGGTGAGCACCACCGAGTGAAGGGGACGAAGGAGGTATATGACCTCCTCCACAAGGGAAAGCATTATATGAAGATGAAGTGCCCCCCATGGAGCCTTGCAGAGGAGCATTAGAGCTCCCTGCCCCCAGAAATAAAGTTTGTAGAGTGGAGTAGGAAAGTACAGGGCTCGTACCTGAGCTAGGCATCCTATATGAGGACGAAGGGCATGTCGCACACTGGGTGAAAGGAGTGGTGGATGCCACCATAGATGGAATCAGACCATTTCTCAAGGTAGAGGCAGTCGAGACCATGGTGGCCCAGACCGATGACAGTGGGTTAGGAGGTGGAACACCCCCTATGGTGACAGCCATAGCGGGAATATGAGAATTCCCAGAAGAAGTGGCATTATTTGTTTCCATTGCTACTTGTGACACTGTCTAGCGCTCGTAAGGATAAATCTGTATGAGGACGAGCACCAAAAGATCAGTGGTTGGATTTTCGTAAGGACCAAGAGATTCCGCTCCAAGGTATGAAATGGTTGGTTCCTCCGAAATCAAAAGTTCTTCTCTCAGAGGTTGTTCGGGCACAGTTTCCTATGACCCGGTCACCTCAAAATACCCTTGCTAGTCTAGTTTTCGCCTTAGCAGTGGTGGGGGTGGCTCGAGTGTAACTGGTGGAAGGCCAAGAATACTTCATGAAAAGAAGATCTCTTGATCCTCCACTGTGTGAGAATATCAAAGACACACTAGGGCTATCTATAATCATTTGAAAACCAGCACGCACTAGAAAAAGCACCTATGAGATAAAAAAAGCAGTCACTAGCTAGTTGGACAAACAGTTACAACAACCAACACTAGAGCAACTTACTGGTGGAAGTGAAACTCGAATATGGAATCACACTCTGGGTATACTCTGCAAAGTGTGGCTCGATGTCTTCCCTAGGTATTGCGGTATACCCCCGCAGTCACCTATGTAATTCTCTAAAATGATAGGCAACTAGGTTGCCAGCTTGCAAACAGTCACCAAACGGGTACAGTCGATAGTCGAGTGGACCGCAATGAGCAGGGTATCAATATCGAAACCTATAAAGGGTATCGAAAGAAAGTGTTCCGAAATATGACTAAGGACCTCGAATGGATTCGAGACCCACGAAGCTCTGTGGCAAATGCGATCAACTAAATCCCAAGATAAGCCCTCTATATGTGTTCCCCACTATGCTTGGTCTGGCTTTGGAGGGGTTATCTCTGCTACCTTTCCGCACACGACCTCTTGTTTAGACCCTGTGTTAGAGAGGGGTCCCAGATAACTTTCACGATACTGGACTTTTAACAATCCCTAGAACAAACTCCTATGTTTGTTTTGCATCCTTGAAGAGTTTCCTCTCTAATATAAATCAAGGCTCTAGCCTAGACTAGTTGATGGACCCTACAAAACATAAAGTCTAGTTGATTTTAATTAATTGTTAATTTTTGTGGCTTGTCTTCAGTCGAAAGGTTATGAAAGTGAAACTAGTGATGTTTTGAGAGATGAAAGAGAAGATAAACAGAAATCTGGAAACAAAATAACTTCTTCTTGAAAAATTCAGATTTGCACTTTTAAATTCTTTAACGAACTTTTCAAACTATTTGTTCTAAGATATTTGAACATCAAAATCAACACAGTATTTCACTCGACTACGAGCTACTTATTTTCCTAAGTAAACAACCAAGAACTTATGAAAGAAAAAAATTTCCCTGATTATTAATGCAAACAACCAACTATTCAACCAAACAAAAAGAAATGACAATTTTTTTTTTATTTCAACATGATTTAAAATAATAGAATTGAACAATGGATTCCTTTTCTTTTCTTCTAAAGAAAGCAAAAATATAAAGTGAAGACAAAACATAAACCAAAATAAATTTTGGCCCTACTGCGGATCGCAGGGAGTCACTGACCAAAACCCGAAAGGTTGATTGGAAAAGACTCATAGATTTGTCTAAAACTCTATACAGAAAATCATGAAATATTTTTTATGAAAAGAAAATTATGCTACGGTTAGACCTAGGCTACAGACTATGATCACAGAGACCAGGGAAGAGACCAAAAATACCCCTAAGAATACTGGCTTCTGACAGGTAAGAGGATGACTACCTCTCTTTGTCAAAAGATCTCCCCGACATAGACACATGATTGTCACTTCCGTAGCAAGTGTATATATGTGGGTTGTCCAAAGGAAGATCCCATATGCACGAGTGCAGGGCTACTGCAGGGCGCATATAGCTCTGTAAATGCTCAAAAAAAGTGAAAAAACAACAGTCTAACACATGCAGGGAGTACTGGTATTGAAGACCAGAATCCCTTAGAGACAGAGAAAATTATTTTGACAAAGAAAATGCAAGAAAACTTTGATAAAGAAAAGCTAATTTGAGGTTATTCCTAGGCTATAGACTGCAACACAGGGACCATGACAAAATCCAGGAAACCCTTGAGAAGGATCACTTCTGATAGGGAAAGAGGATGACTACCTCTTCTAAAAATAAAATTATGGACTTAAGCACACAACTGACACTTCAGCAGCCAACGGATATACACGGGCTGTCTAAAGGTAGGGCGTGTGTATACACGCTCAGGGCTTCTGTAGGCGGCATATACCTCTATAAATTTCTGAAAACAAACCCAAACAGTCAAGCAATCATGCAGGGAATACTGGTATGGAAGACCATAATCCCTACAAACTCAGACTCTTGCAAAAAAATCAGAAAAAAGGTAATAAAACCAATTCTAAAACACCTAAAAAGCATCCCCAGACAACCCTAGTTATTTCCCCAGTATGGTCGCCAATTCTATTGTGGGTGGGAAATCCCCCTATGGACTAGCACTAAGGGTTTAGTAATGCATGCAGAAAATTACTTTTGAAAGCCTCCTACTTTTTACCATCATCCCAACATAGACCCCACATTCATATATAAACACAAGGATAAAAGGATCAAGTTACTATACCTTGACTTCCATGCTTGATGTAGATCCTTTTGCATTTGGTTGCTCCTTGACTGAAAGTTTCCTCCCAAAGATAACCTACATTCATTGACAGACAAACAAAGAACTCCAAACATGCATCTTATATATAAATTATTAGGTTAGAGGTTTCAATAAAATATAATAAAAATTGAATATTTAACACCTCGTATGGCGAGACGGGAAAAGTACTTCTTTCTTATTAACTTCACAAAAGTAACTTACAATGGTGAAATCGGCCACTGCTCCACGAATCTGGTCCTGGGCTCCTCTTTTACTATGCACCAACTGCTAACACATATGCTTCTCCTCTTCCATGAAATCACAAAATGGTTGTAGAATCTTGGGGCAAGGGGAATACAAAAAAGGGAAAAGTTTCTTTGCTATTATTTTCCTCCTTTCAAATGGGACCCCTACCCCTTCTTTTATAGGCTATAAAGGGCTAGGTATTTGGTCGAGTGACCGGATATGGGTAGTCAAATGGTTTAGGTAATCTACCCAAAAGTTCGTATTCGGTCTGCAACTTTCCATTTTTTGTTCTTTTGTCAGTATACACAGGCTGTAATGGGTTAGCTAGAGTATAATACGCGTGCAGTAGTGGTGCAGAGTGCGTATGCCTTCAAAAGGATGGTTTTTTGAAGAGTTGTTTAATGGTGTCTTGGAAAAAATGGCAAATGAGATGGCCTGATACCAGGTATGCATGTCTAGTGCAAATTAGGGTTATAACACCCGTGTAGGGGTTCGGGGGCAGTGCCCCCAAGATTTTTTTTTTCCTCGGGAAACGTGTCACATTTTTGCCTCATTTTTCATGTTTCCTTGATTTTCATGTCCATTGTTGGCTGGTTTTTTGACACATGTTTTTTGTCGATGGTTTTCTATTTCCGGTTAAGGAATTAGGGTTGTTGACTAATCCAGGTCATTGGGTTAGGTTTTTGGATGCCGCTGGCTCCTATATGTATATTGTATTGTAAACAATGTATCACTATGAATAAATATAGAATATGATGGTTTTCCCGGTTTGGGTTTCCATGGGAAAAATATTTGTGTAATGTTTGTATTTTCCATTGTATCTTTTATGTTCTTTTACTAAAAATTTGTTTGCAGTAAATATTGTACAAGGTTAAAATCTACAGTTTCTAGTATCTGTTAAAGTATTCCCAATTGATCCCACACCTTCTTCTCTTGTTCTTCTTTCGTCTTTCCTTCTTCCTCCCATATTTCCTCTGTGGTATACCGTATATGGTAACTAATCCTATCCATATCATCATTGGTTAATATATAAAATGGGGTTTGCCTCCGTGCCTTAACTTTCTTTTGCACCCCTCCTTCCTGTTCTGGCCCCATATCTTTGCTTTTGAGTCCCACGTTGGGGATTATAGATGTTCCAGGAAGATCTCCTGTGCCATTCGTCTGATCCTGTTCCTCCTCATTTTTGTATTGGTCTTCTTCCTCCTCTTATGACCATGTATTTTCTTCGGGGCTCTTCCAATCGTCCTCCTAGTCAATGATTATTAATTTCACGTCTTATATTGTCAACCGATAATTGGTTGGAAACCATTTACATGCATGATCCTTTTTGTCTTGCACATACATATGGTGAATGTCGACTCTGAATCGTGCAATATCATTGTATGTGGCTACTATTTCCTCTGATATGCATGATGTGTTCTCAACTATAGCAGTAACACGCTCCAAATAGTTATAAAATGTGGCATTGTTGTTGTTTTGTTGTCTCTTGATTGTTGTGTGCCACAAGTTGGCATACCTAGCAGCCAAAGGGCTATGACCTGAAGTACGCATGCATTGGTAATGCATGGGATATTGTCTCCTGACCAACACAATGAGGATGAGAAACCATGCATAGTAAAAATTAGTGCCCTTCTCATGGGCCTCCGTGCAATCTTGTAAAAATTGGTTGACTAAAAATTTAGCCTAGTTCATCTGAGCTCCTTCCTTACATTTCTCTGTTGTTGAAATTACTTCGGATGTTACTTCGTCTTTGTGAAATTTGCGCAACAGTTTGTAGGCCAAAACCTGCGTCACATACCAGATCATCTTTTCATTGATTCTCTTGACATTCAGACCCCTATTTCCTCTGAACCTGTCAACTTTTTCTTTCATGGACTCAGATAGGGCTCGCTCTCCCATTTTTTTGAACAATAGTCCTAGGTATTATCCTTCTTTGTGCAAAATTGTGATATGCACAATTAGCACAGTATCAATCAATACTATGGGATCGAGCCAGAGTGTCCCCCATGAAAACAACTGAGTAACACCTTTACATAGGCATTAATTTTTATACTTCGTCCAAAATGTGGAATTTCGAACGAGTTCAGCATCCCCTCTTTGTCCAAGTCCGATGCTCATTCCTATGGATCAACCATAATTACTCCAATTCTTGGGGTGATATTCATGCATAAATACTGATCCCTGGCCAACTTAGGGAATTTCTATGTTTCTGTGATATCATGGTCCATAAAATTCAGGTTGGCAATCTTCTCGAGCATGTCTTCGTCGCTATTGATGTCAACCAGAACTGGTGTTATTGGAAATGGCACTTTGAATTAACTCATACATTTAATGGTGGGGCATCATCCTTCCTTAATGGTAGGTATTCTCTATGAAAAACTATTGGTGTCACCGATGTCGAAGTTCCGGCTACCTCCTCGACCTCCTCTTTTGCTACTGGTCGTTTTGGTTGTTTCTTCGCTATGATGGATGACCCTCCAACTCTCGAAAGTTCCATTCTACCTATGTGATGGACTCCAAGACTATCTCTTTGTGTCTGTGCGGGTCACTTTATCTCAACTATGGTCACTCCTACTTGCATGTAACAATGACTTAGAATTTATCAACTTTTAACTATTTTTTTCTTTCGTGAAGGGATGATTTTAAGGATGGAAATTTGTTTTAAAATGTAGAAACCTTGGTGAATCTTATTAATCCTTCATATTCCAACTATAATTTTTTGGCGATATTTTTGTAAAAATATTCAAATTTCTAAGGATTTTATATAGTTTATATAATTTTTTTGGCGATTTTGAAGGTAAAATAATTTTATTCTATAGAATTTGGGCAAATCATTTTTAGAATAACGAATATTGTTTTGGGAAAAACCATGGAAAATTAGCCCATGAGCGAAATTTAGCCCCTAAAATCATCCCTGCTTTTGTGCCAACTATACATGTCTAATATTCCATTAACTTCCTTTTCCAATCCGTCGTCGTGGTTGGTGACTTGTTAACTAAATGCTACTTTATTTCCAAATCCGTCTTATGATGTTCCTCTCGTACTACTAACCTGTTCGTGATTTCTGGTGGATTTTCCCATTTAGGACTTCTACGATGCTTTTAAGACCTATCATGCATTCTTCCTAATTGTCATTTCCATGCATCAATACTTTTAACGGCCGTTTCCTTGCCCAACTATGTGTTGATTATTTGCTATGTCATCTAGATACTTCACAGTCTGTCTCGTCAGTTTCTTGTGTCTTAAATTGGTGAAATGTTATTTGTGCATGTGATGATCATTCCATCTGTGCAAGTTCTGATACCTTGGTACTTGAGTGCAAGTTCTGTGCAACCCAAATTACTACGCAATCTGTTGATCGTCTCGATAGAGTTTTCCAACTCCCATTCACTAATCCTTCCAAGACTTTTCCATTCAAGGTTTCCAACCATGAAACACCTATCTTGGTTAGTTGTTGGATCACATAGGGTCCTAACCAATGCATGTGAAACTTCCCTAGATGCTATATATGCTTGTTGTCATAGATTAGTACCAAATCATCAACTTGAAATTTAGTATGTTTAATGTGTCGATCATGCAAATCCTTCTCTCTGGATTTCTGAACATGCTGATGAAATCCTGCAACAAAGCGATCCTCCTCAAGTTTTACTAACTGTGCCAACCTCTCCTCTCTTGCGCCAGTATCCGAGAGCTCAGTGATTGTTGAAATGTGTAGGCTAGGTAGAATGAACTCCATTGGCATCACTGCTTCCTGTCCATAGACCAACCAGAAAGGTTTCTGTCCTTTCATCTTCTTACTTGTAGTTATGTATGCCCATAGTACTGTTGATTAAGGTTGGTTGTCATTGATGTCAACCCTTGAAGAAAGCCCCGTAGCAAAAAGGTTTGGGTAATGGACCCAATATTGTTTGATGTAAATATGAATCATTATTGTTTGTTCATGGTTGANAATAAATATAGCAAAGGCTGCAATATAAGTTCTAAGTATATGATAAAATAGACAAGAGACAATCTAGTGAAAGCTAGCTCAACTCACCAATAATTAAGCAATAAATTTAGTGCAAAGAGGGAGGATGAAACAAAAGGTTGTTGTAGTGATATTATCACCCTTATGGCTGTATCAAACCAAGCATAACAGAAGAAAAATCATCCACAAGAAACCACCTCTAACTAGCCCAATAGGTGCGCTAGGCTTAGTAGAGAGTTTGGGAAAAGTTAGGGCTAAATCCTAGGGTTAGTTTAGGAGTTATTAAGCGTTATAAGGTTAGTTTTCTGCAGCCATGTTGGCTATAGGTTAGTTTTGTAACAAAATCAAGATTTTTTGGTTGAAAGGGGAGGCCTCGATGAGGCAAGGGATCCAAGGGCTCAAGGAACACTTTCCCAAAGAGATAACTTAAAAACTTGAAAAAATCACGTTTACCAAGGCATCAATTTATTTCTCCAATGAAACAAGTAAATGCTTAGTGGATTCACTAATTGGGTTAATGGATTCAAGAAAATAAAGAGCTATAGGTACTACCTCCTTGGGGGTGTAAATCCTCTTACTCTCCAAGGCAAGTATCTCTAGCTAGGGTTTAGGCTAAGAGGGTGTATGGCCTTATACTTCTCTTAAAAAACCCTTGTTAAACCAATAACATGTAGAAATAAAGTGATGGATACTAAGGTGGGGGTGTATTCCCTTATACTTCCCACCTATCTCTAGCAAATAACCTTGACTTGAACAACAAA
>SNQJ01S0014781.1:231593-244988 GCA_010110895.2 Picea sitchensis
TTTGTGATGCAAGTGAATTGTGACGGGTGAAACCGCGATCCCGCGATCCCCGATCGCACGAGCAAAAGGAAGAGGATGCGGCAAGGTGGTTCCACAGGATATAGTGGAAGACAGGTGGCGTCAACTCGGAGTTCGGGGTTCGGGGATTCGATAGGGTAGTGTAACATAACATCACTATTCCCGATTTCCCGATAGGGAAAATCCCGAGAGTGGGAAAGTTGACCTGTTGACCATCGGGGTTCGGGGTTTTGCTCTGCATGTGAACTGGGTTCGCATGAACCGCGAACTCCCGAAGTGTGATATCCCGAGTTCCGAAGGGGAAGATCTCTGAAGGAGCCTACTGTGGGTAGGGGACTCCCGAGGGAGTTGAAGAGGGTTGACTCTTCGGGCCCGTGAGAAACAGAAGGTCCTGGTGGAGCAGCTAGATCGGTGAGGGGCGAGTTGCGTCAGATGAGCTATTGAAGACCTCTGGGTAGTGAAGTCGTACACTCATTTTACAATCCTACCCGAGTTATGAAGATTTTGAAGTTGTTGCTCGAGCTCTGAAGGCCTCATCTCTAGCCATCAAGCATCATTATCTTCTCGAAGATGGATACTATACATGTATATATTGTTTTATTTCGATATGTATATCCGCTGTGTATTTCTCGCGGCTCCACTTTATATAGTTATATGACATGGATATGCAATGTATTATATTGGCAGCCATGATTTTATTTCATTCCAAGCATGGGTATGCCCACCTCGATGAGACAATTGTTATCTTGCAGATGGCACCTCCCAAACTCTGGTCCATGGGCTCACTCGCTTCGTATGTTGGTAAAGATTGGTAATGTATTTCCGCCATCAGATTCTCTTCTGACCTCACACATTAGGGGGCATCTGTTATAACCCTAATTTGCACTCAACATGCATACCTGGTATCAGGCCATCTCATTTTCCATTTTTTCCAAGCCACCATTAAACATCTCTTCAAAAAAATATCCTTTTGAAGGAATATGCACTCTACACCACTACTGCACGTGTATTATACGCTAGATGACCCATTATAGCTCATGTATACTGACAAAAGCACAAAAAATGGAAAGTTATAGACACAATACAAACTTTCGGGTAGATTACTTAAACTGTTTGACTTCCCATATCCGGTCACTGAACCAAATACCTAGTCCTTTCTAGCCTATAAAAGCAGGGGCAAGGGTCCCATTTGAAAGGAGGAAAATAATAGCAAAGAAAGTCTGCCCTTTTTTGTATTCCCCTTGCCCCAAGATTCTGCAACCATTATGTGATTTCACTGAAGAGGAGAAGCATGTGTGTTAGCAGTTGGTGCACAGTAAAAGAGGAGCCCAGGACCAAATTTGTGGAGCAGTGGCCGATTTCACCATTGTAAGTTACTTTTGTGAATTTAGTAAGAAAGAAGTACTTTTCCTGTCCCGCCATACGAGGTGTTAAATATTAAGTTTTTATTATATTTTATTGAAACCTCTAACCCAATAATTTATATATAATATGAATGTTTGGAGTTCCTTGTTTGTATGTCGATGAATGTAGGTTATCTTTGGGAGGAAACTTGCATTCAAGGAGCAACTGAACGTGAAAGGATCTACATAAAACGTGGAAGTCAAGGTATAGTAACTTGATCCTTTTATCTTTGTGTTTATATATTAATGTGGGGTCTATGTTGGGATGATGGTAAAATGTAGGAGGCTTTTGAAGGTCATTTTCTGCATGCATTACTAAACCCTTAGTGCTAGTCTGCAGGGATATTTCCCACCCACAATAGCGGGGGGGTTTCCCACTCCTCAAACCCCCCTGTGTTATATGCAAATAATATAACACATACCTAACATTCTCCCACTTGTTGTTTTCTTTGCATACAGGGGGTTACAGGGTTACATAGTCAACAATTCAGGGCAACAATGCCCATGGATCCTCTACACCAAGAGAACTTCTCAGTGCTCACAGATTTTGTTAATGAATCTGCAACATTCTTCAAAGTGTCCACCTTCATCAACAATACTTTATTTTCTTCAACCATGTCTCTCACAAAGTGATGTTGAATATCAATATGCTTTGTCTTTGAATGATAAGTTGGGTTCTTTGCCAGAAAAATTGCACTCTCACTGTCACAATCTATCGTTACATATTTTTGTACCAACCCAATACCTGAACACAACATTTGTAACCATAGAGCTTCCACAACTCAAAAATTTTCCCATTAAACTTATTGATCTCAATTTTCGAATTGTTCGCCATTACTTTTCACCTGAAAAATCAATACCAAAAATCTCCCACTGTAACAAGGCTTATCACAATCCTGAGCCAAATCGTTGACCACAATGGCGTCCTCCTGAAGCCAACAAAGCTCTGATACCAAATGTAGATTTTAACCTTGTACAATATTTACTGCAAACATGTTTTCAGTAAAAGAGCAGAAAAGATACAATCTCAAATGAAAACGTTACACAAAGATTTTTCCCCTGGAAACCCAAACCGGGAAAACCATCATATTCTATATTTATTCATAGTGATACATTGTTTACAATACAATATACATATAGGAGCCAGCGACATCCAAAAACCCAACCCAGTGACCTCGATTAGTCAACAACCCTAATTCCTTAACCAGAAATAGAAAACCATTGGCATAAAACATGTGTCGAAAAAACACCCAACAATGGTAACGAAAATTGAGGAAACACGAAAAACGAGGCAAAAATGTGACAGGTTTCCCGAGGCAAAATAATTTCTCAGAGGCACTGCCCCCGAACCCCCACACGGGGGGCTTTGGCCCCCCTCAAACCCCACTATGTTATATGCAAATAATATAACACATACCCAACAAAAACAACATGCTTCATGAAAGAACACAGATCAGGAGGAGGACCATCCCCATGACCAAGGACAAAAGCGGACAATGTGCATACGACCCTGTCACAAATAAAAAGGGAACATAAAACCATACAAATTGATTTATATGCACTAGAGTTTTCAGTGGGAGAATTATAGGAAAAACTAAAGGCATTGGGCCAGCTTAATATAATCATATCAAAAATTTCCATACAAAGATCACATGACTTACAAGCAGACTTGGTGCAAGAAATAAAGAACAAAGGAGACTCAATGAACCAAGATTTGGAAATACTAAGGGATGAAAGAGCCCAAGTGCAAGAACATTATGATATGGCACTTCAACAAAAGAAGGAGATTGAAGGCCAAATAGAGTAAGTTGTGAAGAATAGAGAGGGGGATGAGGAAAGGGCCACGAAAGCACTACAGGAGAAGGACGAAGTTGAAGCCATGGTGCAGAAGACACAAGCAATTGTACATAAATTTTACAAGGAAGTACCAGAAGTTCCCCTCGTAATAGAAGCCACTATGGAGGAACAATTGTCAAATATTGGCGAAGTCATTAATGGATTCAAGGAGAAGATATATGATTTACAGCTGAGGAGCATTCCTGAAATTCCACCAAAGTTGCATGGAGGTAGGGTGAGGATGGAAACGACAATAGTTGCCAATATTAAGAGGATAGAAGATGAATGCGCAAAAATTTGTGAGGAGAGTGCGTAGGCATGGATAGATCTCATGGGAAACCTAGAAATGAATGCCATATAGGCCAAGCTAAGAGAAGTGAAAGAACATGCGCACGAGGCAATAGAAAAGGTGACTACACTACCACCAACAGAGCATATGGAATCCATTTTGTCTCAGTGGAAGAAATTTGTAGAAGTGGAGAGACTGAGGGACCAACAAAATATCCTTCAATAGAGACTCGAACCATGACAGGAAGAATCCATAAGGCTAATTGGATAATTAGCTGCTATACAAGGTAAGGTCAAACAAGCAATGGTTGAAGCAAAGGAAAAACTCACAGACTTGACCCCGCAGACCATGGAGGAGATAGCAGAAACAAAGGCTGCAATTGTCAAAGAGGTAGAGGTTTCTAAGGCTACCTTTCAACACTTCATTTCAGCATGGAAGAACAAAAAACATGCTTGAGTGGCTCGGAACAAGCCACAGGTGAGTGTTGGGGGCCTGTTGGATAGGCCATTTTGGGATACAATTTTGGGAGAAAAAACTAAGTATAAGGAAAGTGCACAGAGGAAGGAAAGTAGTGTGCAACTAAGACACATTCCATAGGATAGTGTGCAGAAGGAGGAAAGTGCACAGGAGGAAGACAACACGAAAATAGAAGAATAAAGCAAGAGAACAAGAGAATAAAGCGCGAGAGAAGGATTACAAAACAACATCATAGAAATAGAAGAACAACAGAAAAGAAGTACGAAGAGAGAAAAGAAGAAGAAATCAGTCGAATAGCTAGTTAACTGAGTTGACCATGCATTGTAATGGGGTAATTTTGGGAGAAATGGACTAGGGTTTTAAGCCCTATATTTTGAAATATAAATATGTAATGGGTTGGGAGATTAGGGTACGGAAATATTATGCTAGAGTCGTGAATGTAATAGTTGGTTGGAAAGGAAAAAGATTAATAGAGAGAGGGTTTAGAGATGATATTGAGTCTTGTGGTATCTACTTGTTGTTGGACATATTGCCATTGATTTCAACAGTCGTTGTGATGATTTGTTCTTATAATGAATTATCATTATGATTTACCATAGATAATATTGTCATTGATGTCAACAGTATATCAATTAGCAGACAAAGCGAACAGTATGAAGATCAAATCTCAGAAGGAAGAGCGCATTGCACAGTATATCAATTAGCAGAAGAAGTGAACAGTATGAAGCAATTCATGATTATTGTTGATCACGATAGGATCAATAATGTTCCTATGATAAAATCTCAGGAGGGTTAGAAAATGCAAGGATCAAAGCTCGGAAGGAAAAGAGTAAGCTCGGGGTGAGAAGCCTTAGCAGTCGTCCAATCAGAGTGAGAAGCCTCATCAGCCGTCTGATCAAGAGGTTGACCGTGTTGATCATCTAAATATAACAGACATCGGTCATATTAGAGACCGTGGGCTTGAGGATTGTGACCATCAGATCTGCAATCCAGATCAACGGCGGGGATAAATTGCAGAGATCAGAAGGAGAATTAAACAACTCACTAGTACTAACCCTGCAATTGGTCTAGATCGTCAGATTTCATAGACTCAGATATCGACGACTGTGTTTGATCCAACAAGTGATCATTTTAAGTCAGATTAAGTCTTGACCGTCGGATGCACAATCGCCAGATCAACAACAGGGATGAATTGCGAAGATCGAAAGGAGAATTAAATATCATGCTAGTTCCAATCTCACAATTAGTCAGGACCGTCCCATCTTATAGCTTCGAAGATCGTTGATTGTGGTTGACTCACCAACATCGCACAACTTCAAATTGTGGATTTTGGGTGACGAGTTAAATCACTCACAATTTGTGGTTCCACAATCATCCGTGGTCATGGATCTTCTTCGAGTGTCTTCACGACCGTTGGATCAAATTTTAGTGGAAGGACGGGATAAGCTAAAAGTGTTGAGAATTTTATTATCTAAATACCCGTCAGTCGTCAGATCAAATTCGAATTCCCGTCAAACGTCGAATCACTTTAAAGTGGAAGGATAGGTTAAGCGAGGTAAAAGGGATGAGAGTTCGATTATCCAAATACCCGTCGGTCGTCGGATCAATCCTGATTTCCTGTCAGTCGTCGGATAATTTTCGAGTGGAAGGATAGGATAAGTGAGATAAGATCTGAGATCTCATTTATGCGAAATTTTGTCAGTCGTTGGATCACTCTAAGTGGAAGGACAGGATAATCTAGAATATCTGCATCGAAGATAGATCGAGCCATTGATCTAGGATCATGATCGAAGAACAACATTTAGTTCAGGTATAAATATGCGAGGAGGTTACGCTCCGAAAAGTTTGAGATTTGAAATACCCGAAGCCCAAAAATCTGAAATGAATAAGGACCGTTGGATTTGGAGGACATACGATGACCGTTGGATCAGGGTTTTTCGTCAGAAGACCATGTCAGCATGGACATGTGGCAGACCACATCAGCAGACCACATCAGTAAGGACACATGGCAGACCACGTCAAAACATCTACATCAATAGACCATGTCAGAAAAGACATGTGGCAGACCATGTCAGCAAATACACATGGAATAATCAGATGATGACAAGCATCAAGAGGAAATTGGCTCATGCCATGTCAACAAGTGATGTAAGCAAGTCACATCACTCCAAGAGAATTTCTTTGGGAGTTTCACCACCAAGAAATGTCAAAAGTCCCGAAGTCCTGAAGGACGAGGGTCCGAAGTCACTCTCAGTGACAGTCATCGATCTAAGATACATCGGGAGTTAGGACAACCGTTATATATAGGAGAATAACATGTGCCACATGAGGAGATCCACGTCAAAAAGACTACGTCAACAAGGACACATGGCATAATCAGATAATGACAAGTGTCAATTTCAATCGGCATTTCAGGTATGTGAAAATAATGAATCTGAGTGACACATGGAAACTAATCAGCTCGTGACACGTCATCAAGTGACGTGATTAAGTTACGTCACTCTGGGAGTTCTGGTTCAGGATTTTTACCACCAACACTTGCCAGAAGTCCTGAATGTCGAAGTCCTGAAGTGGACATGAGACGTTCGATCTGAATATCACTTCAAAGCAATCTCGATCATTGATCCGAAAGGAACACGCGTCAGTGGATTGATAGATTCGAAAGATTGACGTACAGAGGAAAGAAGGGGTTGAGATTTGAAATCTATGAAGTCTAGAGACCTGAAGGAGATCTCGACCATCGATCTGATGTCGGGTGTACTATTAACTGTCGATATACTATAGTGGAAGGATAGTGTAAGTGAAAATGTTAACCGACAGCAAGTAGTCTCCACCACTTATGATTTACTCAGCAGGTGATCACTCCGAAGGAAATAAGAGGCTGAGATTTCAAATTTCTGAAGTCTAAAGACCTGAAGGAGATCTCGACCGTCGATCTGATGTCGGGGGTACACTCAACCATTGATCAAAATACAGTGGAAGGATAGCGTAAACATATTAGCTGAAGTCCCAAAGTAATTGGTGGACATCCATCTCAATGCTTGATTAAGTCCTGGCTATTGGATTAAGAAATGAAAGGATAAGACGTAAAGACCATGTATGACCATTGATCTGGTTCCATGATAGAAATGTGAACCATCTGATTTGTTCGACGATATTTTATTCAGGAGATTTGAAAGGTTGGAAGTCACGAAGACCCGAAGGGAAAAGTCCCGAAGTCCCGACAATCGTCCATCTCATTGAGAGATTGAATCATAACTGTTGAATTGATAAGCGCTCAAGAGCTCATCTAGCCTAGGGTATGGTCAACTCCATTGGTCATATGGTAAATATATTTAAAAGGCAGAATGTAATGTGTCGCTTAAATTGTTAAGCCTGTGGTTCTACACCATTGATCATATGAACATGGTTTGAAGGAAGCATCGATCTTTGTTATCACAGAGACGAAGGAAATTGATCCATGCCTGTGATCGATTTGTGAAAGTAAAGGGGATGCTAGGTGTAACGCTGAAGACCCAGATTGATGATCTCTGGTGGTCCCAAAAGTTATTGTAAATGAACAAGTTAGTTATAACTTGTTGCACAAGTTGGCTCAATAACTTAAACAAGTTTTGAGCATAAACAAGTATAAATACAACCACGATTGGTTCACTTGAAGGTGTGGTTGTGGAGGAAGAGTGGATTTTGAAGTGAATGAGGAGGATCTAGACTTGAGTTCTATGCGAATATCAGAGAGATGTAGAAGTGAAGAAGGCGCGAATATATCAGAGGAAAGATAAAGCGAAGAAGGCATGAATTTTAGAGAGAAGATGAAATGTGATGATGAGCATTTATGGTATACCTATGATCATGAGATAGAGTTGATTCAATAATGGATCACTGCTACTAGAGTTGAATATGAACTCTAGTTGGATAGATTGTGTTCTATCAGCAAGTTGGGTCTTGTGGCAAGCTGGGTCTTGCCTGAGAGTTGGTGCTCTCTTGAGAGTTGGTGCTCTCCGAGGAGTTGGTGCTCCTTACTTCAGTTGGTGTTGATACAGAATAGTTATTGTTGGGAAAATTCATATTACTATATTCACATATATATACATATCATTATACAAAATCTTATACAAACATCTGGAATCTCTTGTCCATTGTGATTGTAAATTAAATGTTCTTAATTTGTTCAATTATGTTTTAACTACTAACTTGTAAGAAGAAAAGTTAGAAAATTCCACACACTAATTCACCCGCCCCCTCTTAGTGTGGGCAGTGTGTTCAACAATTGGTATCAGAGCAGGTTCCTTCAGCATAGTTTAACCACTGGAAGGTAGATCCTGAAGAAATGGGTGTACAGATGGCTCTCTCCGCAATTGAATATCCCTTATTTGAAGTTGTCAGTAGTACGGCTGTCATTAGACCAAAACCCGCATGTGATTGGTTAAATCACCACCGCCAGATTTCAAGGATCCATGAGAGGCGATTAGTCCCTTGTCACGATACATGTGGGGAGTGTTGACTACTTGCAATTTCATGCAACAATCTCCCCCTCAGCACGAGTCGAGTGTGTATCGAACTCGTGACCTCTAGCTTTGATACCATTTGTTGATAGTACAAATGTCGTTAGACCAAAAACCGCAGGTGATTGGTAAACTCACCACCGCCAGATTTCAAGGACCCACGAGAGGTGATTAGTCCCTTGTCACAATACACATAGGGAGCATTGACTACTAGTTTTGTATCCTTCCACTATATTTTGATCAACGGTTGAGGCATTGAATACTGGTTTGGTATCCTTCAACTGTATTTTGATCAATGATTGAAATCATCATCACAGGGGGAGTTTTGTATATGAAGTTAGTGTGTTTCCCTCAATGACAAAGGGGGATATTGTTAGAAATATTGTCATTGATGTCAACACACTAACTTCATTTACAAAACTCCCCCTGTGATGATTCTTTCCTATTATGAATTTTCTTTTATCTCCCCCTTTGATATCAATGGAAAAGGGTTTTTCCTCATGTGTTAAAGCTTTGTATGTTACTGATCAGAATCTGAACTTAGGTAACTCTTCATACAATCATTTTCTGCCTGCCATAACTGAATGACTCCCCCTGTCAATATGATCTCTCTCTTCTTCTAACTACTCTCCCCCTTTGTTTCTGAAAAGGTAGCTATTCCTGACAAGGTTATTTGTAGTGCAGTGGAAGCGTGGTGGGCCCATAACCCTTTGTCGGGAGTATGACTACCGTTAGAAAAAAACCCGCAGGTGATTGGTAAACTCACCACTACCAGATTTCAAGGATCCACAAGAGGCGATTATTCCCTTGTCACGATACACGCGGGGAGCACTGACTACTTGCAATTTCGTGCAACAATCTCCCCCTCAGCGCCAGCCGAGTGTGTATCAAAATCGTGACCTCTAGCTCTGATACCATTTGTCGGTAGTATGAATGTCGTTAGACCAAAACCCGCAGGTGATTGGTAAACTCACCACCGCCATATTTCAAGGATCCATGAGAGGCGATTAGTCCCTTGTCACGATACACGTGGGGAGCGCTGACTACTTGCAATTTCGTGCAACACTTGTTTCTGTGTGCTTATGAATTATGTTGTTATTATTCGTAGAATAGACTTAGTTGATGGATTAATTATGGCATAATATTCATGACAGTGACTATGAATAATATTTGTAATAATCAGAAATATGTTAAGAAGGGGAATTTGAACCACAAGAAAGTAATACTAACTAGAGTCAAATCACACGCTTAGATATAAGAAGGAAGAATCAATCGACCATCGATCTTCCTTTCCCTTACTACTGTATAATTCTAGTTCTTGCAGTCCCAATAGATACCTTGGGTGAGACTTCATCTGTGCAAGCAGGTGATGCCGAAAGGGCCAGTGTCTGGTGGGTTTGTTGGTCATAGGTAAACTGAACCTTGGGTCTTACAACCCGCATGCAGAAAACTAAGCCTACAAACCAAGTGGACTCATTTTCATGAGTGTCGACCTACATGGCTCGACCAATGTGGATTCCCTATCTACATTGGATTAGGGCCTAACTGCTTCACTGCTGACATAGGGATGAATATTTGTATTTTCTACAATCCTAGATATCCGCCCATCCATCTTTCCTAAAACTTAGAATATCCACCATACCAAATACATAACTATATTAAAAGTCCCTTTCGCAAAACTTCACATCTCCACTACCCAGATATCATAATTCCACTTGCAAGGTTCCACCATCCAAGATCTGAACTTCATAATAAGACCATTTATACAAAAACCCATATTTTCGGATCACCAAACAATGTTTACATAAAACAATGGGTCCCACCTATATTCGACTACCAAATGGAATCTCTT
This sequence comes from Picea sitchensis, assembly GCA_010110895.2. Classification (NCBI taxonomy): domain Eukaryota; kingdom Viridiplantae; phylum Streptophyta; class Pinopsida; order Pinales; family Pinaceae; genus Picea; species Picea sitchensis. The sequence continues at coordinate 241,971 of SNQJ01S0014781.1, forward strand.
CCTTTTCCCACCTATATCAACTTGTACCCAATGGCATGCCTCCACCTATCACTAACCCATTTTTTGCAGAAAGAGTGGGTTAAGGCTTCCCCTGTGATGCGCTGACTACTGGTTTTGTGTCAACAGTTGCAGACTTTGACATGTAACTCTACCCCTATGTGATGACTTTAGCCCATACATCCTAAGTGTTGTAAACCTCACTTTCATACCAAACTGTAACGTCTCTCAACCTTGTTCAGGCCCATTACCACCTTGGGGCCCACAAACCTTTTGATGCTTCACCTCCTAGGGTTAGGGTTTTGGACCTTAGGATTCTTTCTTTATGTTAAAATTCCATTATTCCAGCCCATTATATTACCTTATTGCAAATGAGCATATTCGACGTCTCTTTCTCTCCATAGATAATATACCACCATTCTTGCATGTTTGTGTTCTACAATAATCTAATATTTGATTCATTAATAGAAGTTGGGTTTCATTATATTGTTGTACAAGTCTCTACTATATTTATGTCTATGTTTCATTTCATTCTCAATATAATCAAAATCACTAGTATCATATCAATCTTCTCCTTGTTATTTCTCGGTGCATGTCCCCGAGGAAGTCAGGCTATAGAGCATTGGGTCTCAATATAGTTTCACTTTTGTACGACCACTCTCGCTGGCCCAAGAAACCTCCCATGGTGGAAGAAAAGAGAGATGACAGAGTAGGATATCCTTTCAATATTTTTCTTAAGGAATCCCTCGTGTGACAGCAAAATGAGATGATGGACAACTTCCCCTAGATCCTTTGATGAATGTGGACATTAGGAGAAACACTTTCAACAAGTAGCTATTTTGGAGGTGTGACAACCTTGAAGGTAGAAGTTAACTTTCATATCCCTTTATTTGAAGCATAGATAGTTGCATATGGTTTGGAGAAATGGTTGAATCTATTAGAGGGGTATTACTCTGTTCAAAAAATTTCTGACACCGAAATTATCACCTTTTCTCTCCTTAAATCCCTTGCTTGTGTCAAATATTGGTGGGAATGTAACTGGGAGAGACATAAAAAAGATGAGTCTAGGAAATTTGGGATAGGACCCATTTGGGAGGCCTTTTTTGAATCCCTCAAGGAGGAATTCTACCATATTTTAAACTATGATGACCAGTACATGATATGGATGACTCTCTGTCAGGAAAAATACCAGACAGTGCAAGAGTAAACCAACATCCTACATAAATTGCACTCAAAGTTGGGTATCAAACACTTTGACCACCACATGATTTTAAAGTACCGTAGTTTCCTACATAGGTACATCCAAATAGAGATGGATATTTCTTCGACATCTCCTACTAGGATTCCCTTATTGATACGTTGTCAAAATTGAGTAGAAACTTAATCATATGAATAAGAGGGAGTTCGTATTTGCAAACATCCAATAACATAAGCATGGTAAAGGTGGCCCTAACTCACAGAACAAGGGAGAGAGAAAGGAAGTCAAAAATCAAGACAACCGGTCAAAGCCACAGGTAAATAAGGGTAACAGGAAGTCAAAAAAAAGATACTGGAAAGTGGTCTGAGTTCCAAAAAATCCTTTGGCACAACACTGATGAATGTAGTTTGAAGCAATCATTTTTGGCCAAGCTTAAAGAAAAAGAGTTGGAACCTGACTCAAACTTTGATTCAAAAAATGATAAGGGAAATCAAATCATCAATGAAAAACCTAGTGCTACCATTGCAACTATAAAGCTCCAACTAGGAGAGTTAAAGGATCTTGAGGAAGGGGAGTTCCTCTTCCATTCAAAAAAGTGTGTGAAGGGTAGCCCACTACATTTCATCATTGATTGTGGGATCCAAAAGAAATTCATCTCAACTGAGGTCATCAATAGATTTAAGTTGTTGATGGTCCCACATCCTCAACCATACACCATGGGTTGGTTCAGCCAGAGACAAGACCTTCACATCAACTAACAGTGTTTCCTATCCTATGATATCAAGGACATCAAAGATGAGGTACTGTGTGATGTTTCCCCACTAAAATTTTGTGATGTTCTTTTAGGAAAACCTTATATGTTTAAATTGCGTGATTTTTATGAGTCTCGACCCTGCAATGTCATTATTACTTTGGGAGGTCATCCCTACAAGGTACTAGAGGTAGTTCCAACTACTGCAATTTCATTGATCTTGGAAAAACAATGTTGAAAGGTAATCTCTTAGATTGTGTAGTTTGTCCTCTTCATCATTCAGTCTGAAGGTGAACATAAGGTCACTACACTACTACATATTGAAAAATTTGTGACGACCACTTGCGACGAAAGTACTCTTTCGTCGCAACATTCAAGAGAAAAAGTTCATTTTTTCTAAATCCACCCCGTATTCATCGCTATCTCAACACATGTACTTTGACTAAATTAATATGGTCAATGTTCATCACAAGAGAAATGCATGTAGTTTGTTTAAATTAATATGGTCAACGTTCGTCGCAAGAGAGACGACTGACCCAACGTTAAAAGTGACCGTTAAAAATGACAAATAAATAGGTAAAAAAAAAAGAAATATTTTAGGTGATGGTCGTCGCAATTGTGATGATTGTGACTTAAAATTGGAATATAAATATTTGACGATTTAAAGATTTTGCGACAATCTTGCTATAACAACTATGGTTCCGAAAGGGTATTTTTGTGTAGAAGTTGCCTGGAAGAATGTTGCAGAATGTAGTTAGAGGTGGGGGAAAAAGTAAAGCGGGTGAAAAGGGTGATGGTAGATGTTATTTCCCTTGTAAAAAATGTTGCCTCATATGTCCCGTAATAATTTTAATAGCAACAGCTACAAAACATTGTAGGAAATATGGCACATTGATGCCGGATCGAATGAATATTGTCCCACGGTAATAAGCTATATATTCATTATCTTTTTTTATTTTGTCAATTTTATATAAAATTATATATATGTATATATATTGTTTGAATGTTTGTTATAGTATACACTAATTTTGCATGATTGTTTCTAATTATAAAGTTAGAGTTGCCCTCTAAC
>SNQJ01S0014782.1:28336-43036 GCA_010110895.2 Picea sitchensis
TGGATGCCATGATGACATGTTGTAGCTATTAGAGAGCTACCCACCATCCCTAGATGCATGTTGAAGAGATGAGGTACAAATGTTATCTTAGGGTACTAGATGTCATGCATAAAGATATCCAAATTTTTTGCATGAAATTGGATAGTTTCATGATGACATGTTGTAGCTATTGAAGAGCTACCCACTAGCCTTGGATGCATGTTGTGAAGTCACTATGTATTTATTGTGATGTATAGATTCGTGTTTCTGATAGTCAATGGTCATGAGCTCATGTGTATAGTGACAGTGTTAGAGTATGTGTCGGATAGAATATCTTCCTCATTAAGAGGGAGTGTTGATATTTTATGTAATTTCGAAATTTATTCCTAAGTGTAATTGTACTAGTTATTCCTAAGTGTAATTGTGAAAGGGTTTATTGATAATTCATGTATTTTAGGTATTTTAGAGTATAAATAAAGGTTATATCGAGTCATTTTGATTACTCATCGAATATAAGTACAAGAGAATAATGTGCACTTATCTAGGAGTCTATTCTTGGTTCGTGTCTAGGTCTCTTCGGTCTTGATTTCATGAAAGAGCATTCTATGATAGTGTACATGTTAGAGGAATCTATACTAAGGAACGTTTGTAGGGTTTTCTCCCCTTTGAGGGTTTCCCTGAGGATATATCTTGTTGTTATGTGGATATCTATCTTTCCATTGTGATCCTTTTGCATATTAAATAATAATAAAAGAATATACAATATCATCTCTCTTATGAAAAATCAACATTGCAAGTACCTGAATATTCTTTTAACTACAAGAACATGAGTTTCCTTGGGATTGGACTAAAACCTTCCTACCAAACCAAAAAATTGCATGATGTCAGGCCTTGAAGTTGTGAGATAAATTAAACTGCCTATCATGGACATGTACATGGTTTGATCTATTTATGGAGCATTGTCATCTTTGTTGAGTTTGCAACCGGTAGTCATGAGAGTGCTTATTGGTGCGCAGTTTTCCATGCCAAACTTCTTCAAGATTTCCTTGAGATATTTGCTATGGGAAATAAAAATTATTTTGTCTGATTAATGAATCTGTAAGCCAAGAAAGCAGGAGAGTTCTCCTAACATGGGCATCTCAAACTCTTGTTGCATTGTAGTTGCAAACTTCTTAATCATTAGTTGAATGTTGCTACCAAAATTAATATCATCAACATATACCACAATAATTAATAGGTAATTACCTTCAGCCTTGATGTATAATTTGTTATCAGTTGTTCCCTTTTTAAAACCTTGCTGGTGTAGATCCTTGTTGAGTCTGTAATACCAAGCTCTTGGAGCCTTTTTTACCCCATAAAAAGCTTTCTTTAAATGATAGACATAATCTTTTTTTTTTCAGTTAGCAGAAAACCTTTTGTTTTCTCCACATAAACTTATTCCTTAAGGTCGCCATTCAAAAATGTTGATTTGACATCCATCTAGTAGACTTTGAATTTTTTGTAGCATATGAAATCCAAAGACATCATGATAACTTCAATTATTGTAGCAGGGAAAAAAAATTCTTCAAAGTCCACTCTTTTGACCTAAGAATACCCTTTGCATACCAATATGGCCTTGTTTTTTACTGTCTGTCCATCTTCATTTAACTTGTTTCTATATACCCATTTAGTTACAATTACATTCTTGTCATTTGGTCTTGGGACAAGATCCCATGTCTTGTTTTTCTCTATTTGTTCTAGTTCTTCATTCATGGATTTGACCCAATGTTCATCCTGACTTGCTTGTGCAAATTTTTGGGGTTCACTCATGGATAACAATGCAAAATTTGCAAAGATATATGTATTTACAAGTTTTCTTCTAGTTTGTACACCTGCTTCCTTGTTCCTAAGAATCTAACTATCTGTATGATTTTTTTGAACATACCTTGATGGGGTCTTTGGTTGGGGTGTCTCCATTCTCTCTTCTTCCTCGAAATCCTCTTGTTCCTGTTATTTTTTCATTCCATAATCTTGTATATCATTTCTGATTGGTTCATGAAATGAATCATTATAGTGTTGATGTCTCACTAGATGAAGTGATCCCTCATATAATTTTACATCTATGCTCTCGATATTTTATGGAGTCTCTTGTTGTAGCACTTGAATCCTTTAATTTTGGAGGAGTATCCTAACAAGATACCTTCATCATCTCTAGAATCAAACTTACCTAATTTGTCTTCATTTCATTTTATGTAGTTTTTGCTTCCAAATATTTTGAAGTGCTTTATTGATGCAGGTCTTCCATGCCATAGTTCATAAGGGGTTTTATCATTTTTTACTCTTATGTGCGCTTTATTGAGAATGTTAACAATAGTTTGAATGACTTCTCCCAAAAAGGTTTTGGGTACTTCTGATTCATCAAGAATGGCCCTGGCCATTTCTTGAACTATTTTTTTCATCCCTTCTAGTACTCCATTCTGTTGATGGGTTCTAGCAATAGAAAATTGTCTCTTGATCCCATGTTTTTCACAATAATTGTTGAATTCATCAGATGTGAATTATCCTCCTCTGTCTGACCTTAGGAACTTTATTTTTAAGTCCATTTCATTTTCAACATGTGCTTTAAAGATTTTAAATTTTTCAAAAGCCTCATATTTATGCTTCAACAATCCAACCCAAGTCATTCAGGTATAGTCATCAATCAACAAAATAAAATATCTTTCACCTAAAAGTGATTGTGTACTAGTGGGTCCATAGAGATATGTATGAATCATTTCAAGAGGTCAATTAGTGGAGTGTTCTCTTTCCTTGAATTGAATTCTTGATTGTTTTCCAAATTGACATGACTTTCATACAATATTCTCAGGTTTGGAAATTTTAGGCATATCTCATACAACATCCTTTCTTCCCAGCTTAACAAGTTGATCAAAACTAATATGACCTAGCCTTTTGTTCCAAATCCAACTCTCATCGGTTTTACCAATACAACATTTTTCTTTTCCTTCTTCTAGAACATACATATTCCCTGAAGTTCTAACTTCCCTTACAATAGTTTTCCCTATATTTGCATCCATCACTTTACAACATTTTGAATGAAAGAGAACAATGTGTCCTTGGTTACACATTTGACTTACACTCAACAAGTTATGTTTTAAACTGTCTACATACAACAAATTTTGTGATTTGGTATTTCCCTTATTATCTTCATCTTGTACAATAGTTCATTTTCCTCTAATTCTAGTTGGAGCATTGTTTCCAAAGGCAACATTACCACATTTTTCTTCAGTTTGGAATTCAAACTTACTCTTGTCTCTTGTCATGTGCTTGGAGAACCCACTGTTAATATACCACTAATTTTATTGATTTTTGGCATATAGAGCCAATCCACAATTTTCTTTGTTTTTATTTTTCTTCCTCCAAACCTTGTTAAAATCTTCTTGTCTATCTTGATTAAAAATAGGAAACATCTTGCTTCAGCATTCATTTTCCTTGTGTCCAAAATTGTTGCATAAGTGGCATTCGAGGTCATTTAGTAGAGGAGAGAAGGCATTATTGAAATAATTTTGATGCATATCCATTCAAGGTTTATTGAATCTCATTCCTATATTTATGTTATGTTTAAAAGTTGAGTAACTCGTAGCCTTATTTCCAAAGTTACTTGGATCCCTTGGAATGAAAAATTTACTTGTGGGAATATGTCTTTGTCTTCCAACTTGATACGATTTAGGAACCTGTTGCTTCCTTGATTCATAAATGGGATGGTGCATTTTTTATTTTTTCTTCTTATCATCTTTTGATTGGTTAAGATGACCCTTGAGAGAATTTGCATAACTTGTAGGTTCATCACTAGTTGACATGCTAGTGCTTGATTCTCCTTTGACAATTTTCAGACTTTCCTATATTCTAAGAATTTTATCTATATTTTCAAATCCTTTTCTAAATTTCATTTGAATCTTGTATTTCTCTAGATCCTTTCTCGAGGAAAATATTTGTGCTTCTAGTTTGTCACAGATGTTCTCTTTTCTTTTCCCTGATTCATAAATATTTTGTCTCTTCTTTTGGCTTCTTCTAGTTGGATTTTTAAGATAACTATATCTTCAATGATCTCTTTGTCTTTTTCTTTATAAAATTGTAATTGTTATTTTAATAGTCTATTTTTTTTCTTGAGTCTTATATTTCTACCATAGCACTAATAAGTTCATCTTCCATGTTTCATACAACTTCACACTCTTTTGTGTCCAGTTTTTATTGATCAGATTTGTGTTGTTCCAGAGCCATGAAATTTTTTTCATCTAGAGTTGTATCTGGCTCATATTCTTCTTCTTCAGTGTCTAAAGAGATGTTGTTATCCTCTTTTGAATAAAAAATTCTCCTTTCATAGGACTTTTTATCCCTAGGTTTATCCTTTCCTTTTCTTTTATTGGTGTTGTTTTATTTGAAAGGAAATTTAGATGCAGAATGACCAACTTTAATGCAATGAAAGCATTTGAATGGTAACATACCTTTATATTTTACGAATCCCCTCTTTAGTTTCCTTAAAAAATTAGCTACTTCTTCTTTTGATAAGTGTTCTAATGGATCATGCTCTTGAGATGTTGATGTTTTGACTGATGCCTTAAAGGTTGTGTCCTTTAGATCTAGGTGTTCTTTCCTCATCCTCATCTCATAAGTAATTAGAATTTCATGGAGCCTATCCATAGTCAGTTTATCTAGTTCATCCATTTCTTCTATAGCAGAAACCTTTGCATCAATTCTTCAGGGAAGAGATCTAAGAATATTTTGAACTACTATAGCTTCTTCAATCTTCTCACCTAGCCCTTTCATAGTGTTTACAATCTCATCTACTTTGAGAAATAAGCCTAGGAAAGTTTTATCTTCACTCATTATTAGGATTTCAAATTTCATTCTAAAAGCTTGAAGTTTGGCCAACTTTAGTTTCTCGTCTCCTTCATAACCATTTACTAGTTTGTCCCATATTTCCTTTATGGATTCCAACTACATTACTTTGACAAATTATGTTTCTACAAGTCCTCCTTGGATGGAATTCATAGCTCTTGTATTACTGTAGTAATGTTTCTTACCAACTTCATTAGTTGGAAGAGTAGTTGAGGTTTTATAACCATCTACCAAAATATACCAAACTTCCATCCCAAGAGACATCAACTAGGTCTTCATTCTTATTTTCCAAAATGCAAAATTTGTTCAATTGAACAGAAGAGGCATGGTTGAAGAAAAAGAATATTGAATGGCCATAATTTATGTGTGGTCTTCATTCCAGATGTTAGTGTTTTAGAGTAAATGAAACCTGCAAGGGTTATGATGCATTAGCATCATCGTCATCATTTAATGAGGCACGGTAGAAAGTGACTCAACATCCAGTGCAACACACTTTAACTAGTTTGCATCCCAAGGAGGGTGCATCGCTTTAATTTTGAGACCTTTGTGATTAAATATCACATGATATATTTAGGCTAGAGCCATTGTGTATGCTCCAGGAGGTATTAATTGTCTTTAATGCATGTAGGAATGTACAAATTTTGAGCATCGACTCATATCTGAATTGTAATTGTTCATTTATTGTAAACATCTTAGTAGTAGGATGTTTTTAATTGTGATATAAAAGCACTAGAATATTCTGGAGGGAAGGCTCAAGAAGTCCCTTCATGTATAAATTAATGTAATATATGCCCATAGGAGGTTTCTAAAGGTTGTTGAATCTCTTGTAAATTATTTTTGAAGAAATATAAAAGAAGAGAATTGTTTTCAATTTGATGAGACTGAGAACTTGTTCATTCTTCTGAAACTAAATACATGTTGTGTTGTTATCTCTATGTATGAATGTGTATCTCAATGTTTTAGTGAATGAGTCATTGATTTAGTTATAAGTTTCAATTGTTTCTCTTCTGCAAATCTTTGTGCAAAGACTACATAGTGTCAACGCAAGGTGTGTGGAGGATGAATTTCTTACAGGTTTAGCAGCTCGAGAGAGATATTGTAAGCTTACATAGAGAGAGTGTAAGGAGTGTGCCTACACTAAAATTAGTGTAAAATATCAGAGGAGAGATGAAGTGCAAGGAGTGCATAGAGACAACACTTTTTTAAGTGTTGAAAAATCTCAAGAGGGATAGCACAAGCCATGCGTAGGTGACTTTTTCAAGTCCAAAGCTTAGGAGAGAAGCACAAGGTGTGCACTAGAGTTTGAGTCATTCAAGTGCCAAATCTTGGGAAGGATAGCAAGTATAAGGTTCTAGGGAGGAGCAAAATAAGAGGATAAATCCCTTTGTTTTAGGGCCGAGTGGACAAGATCTATGCAGGAGGATTCAGAATCCCTCATGGTCATTCGTTCAAGGAGAAGGTGCATAGTTGTTAATCCCCAAGTCCTTCTGACTTCACTGCTTCGAAAGATTTAATTTGTTTGTTGCAAATAAGGCCCGTAGTCCCAAATCTCCAAAGTCCTAGCATGAATATCCACCATAGATTAGTGGGTGAGTGTGAGTCGTTGGATCCTAGAGTGGTTCGGCGATTCGGCACTCCGGGAAAATTTGGTCATTGACACCCGGGGTGGAGAATATCCTGAAGTCCTGAAGTCCAGAGTTAATCTTGATTGTAAATTAGCAGGTAAACGTAAATCATAGGTCTCAATTTATTTGGGATTTGGTTATCTAAGTGGATTTTGGGTGATAGTTGTGTGGCGTACAGAAGTACCGAAGATCCGGAGCCCTAGAGTCTTTCTTAGTCGTAGATAATGCCAAGGAATGTGGACCATTGATCCCTAAACTCTTCAGGAGTTTGGATATTTTGGAGAAGTTATGTTGGTTGAGGTTGGATCGGAGAAAATTCTCGAAGCCCCAGAGTCTGGAGTGAACATGGACCGTTGATCCGAGAGAAAACGCCAACTGTCAGATCCATGGATTATGACACTTCGCCAGTTTGGAAGTTCTAGGTGTAGAGTGTTATGTTGGTAAATCCTTAGGAGTTTCAGAATAAAGGCTTCCAAATTAAACCTGAGTTCATGAGCACGACTCCGCTGGAGCAAGAGGACCCTCACGAATATGAATTTTCACTCAGTACGGGAAAAAGGCATGTGGTAAAGAGTTTAAGGGTTCTATGGGGACCCGAGAGCCACTTCGGTTCTTGTATAGTTCTATCCTAGACCAGTAGGTCACGTAGGCCCATAGCGGGTTTTCATTAAGTGGTATTAGATCAGGACAAATATCTATGTGTGTAAAGAGATATATCAGAAGCCATACCACCGAGGAGACGCGGGGAGAGACCTGTAGCCAATGCAACTATGGAGGAGGAAATGGGACAACTCCATGTAAGGTTGGAAACCATGGAAACAACTCAAAGGAGAGAATGAGAGGCTAGAGATTTTGGTGATGATGAAAATGAAAATCCAAAAGAAGAAGAAGAAGTTGTAGGAGAAGAAGTAGCAGAGGAGCAATTGTTGAAAGTTGTTGTCGAGATGGGAACCAGAGCGAAGATGGAAGTTCCAATGTATGAATGTAATTTAAATGTAGAAGAATTTCTTGACTAGATAAGTGCTTTAGACAAGTACTTTGGTTATGAGGAGATTGATGATGAGAAGAAAGTAAAGCATGCGGTGACCAGGTTGAAGGGACGTGTAGCTTTATGGTGGGACGAGTTGCAAGCTAATAGAAGGAGGAAAGGTAAGAGAAAGATTAAGAGTTGGGATAGAATGGTATCTAAGCTCAAGGATAAATTCATACCCAAGGATTATCAATTGAATATGTTCAGAAGGTTTCCAAATCTGAGACAGAAGGGTTTTTCGATGAAGGAATTTATTGAAGAATTCTATAAGTTGAATATAAGAAAAGGACATAAGGAAAATGATGAAGAGAAATTTGCTAGGTATATAGATGGATTGAGGTATGAAATCTAGGATGAGATTAGTCTAGTAATGATGAGGGCTATACAAGAAGCTTATCAAATAGCTCTGAAATAAGAAGAAAAATTAGCAAGGAAACAGAGTCAGAGGAGCAGGGAAAAGAGTCCTAACTGAGGAAAAGGAACCACCAAAGAAAAGTTACAAAAATCAAGGGGAGAAGTTGGAGGATTTAACAGTTAGAAAAATAGAGGAGGGAGTTCTAAAGGAGGATAATCTAGAGGAAGGAACCATTTTCCAAGAGGTAGAGGAAGAGGCAGAGGAGTAGAATTCAAGTGGTATGCTTGCGGGGAAATAGGGCACATGTCTTCGGAATGTCCTTAAAATAAGAATGCAGGAGTTAGAGAAGCTCACATTTCTAAGGCACAGTAGAGGAATGTGGAGACGGAGATGAAAGCAGAAGCATTTGAAGAGAGAAGATCGCTCATGATGAGGAAATATCTTGTGAATCCAGAAAAAGAGGTATGAGAACCAGCCCTAAGAAACAGTTTATTCATAACTTCTTGCAAGACTAAAGACAAAGTATGCAAGGCGATCATAGATAGTGGGAGCACTAACAATTTAGTATCGACAAAGTTGTTGGAAAATCTAAAGTTGGAGACGATAACACATATGATTACAGACAGGGTGTCATGGTTTCAAAAAGGACATCAAGTCATGGTAAGTAGACAGTGTAAAGTTGAGTTTAAAATTGGTAGTTATAAGGATGAATTTTTATGTGATGTCATACCTATGGATGTTTGTCATGTTCTATTGGGGAGGCCTTAGAAATATGACAGGAATTTCATGCATGATAGGAGAAATAATACTTATACCCTTGAGAAAAATGGGTGTAAACATATGTTGTTACCATTAGAATATAAGGGAGTCAAAGAGGAGGCTAGTCTGAGTATACTTCTCATGAGTGGGAAGGATCTCTTGAAGGAGGTCAAGAAAGATCAGGAAATGCAGTTTTTTTTATAGGTAAGCCAAGAGTCATCCTTACAAATTCTTCTATGAATGATTTTCCTGTGGAAGTTCAGGAGTTACTAGATGAGTTTGTTGACATTGTGGTGGATGATTTGCTTCATACTTTACCGCCCATCAGGAGTATTAGTCACCATATTGACATTATTCCAGGAGACATTTTGTCGAACAAAGAAGCATATAGATTAACCCCTCAGGAGAATGAAGAGGTCAAGGAGCAATTCCAAGAGTTGTTGGACAAAGGACTAATCAGACAAAGTTTGAGCTCGTGCAGTACCAGTTGTCTTGAGTCCAAATAAAGAGGGAGGTTAGAGAATGTGCACAGATTATAGAGCCATAAACAAGATAACCATCAGGTATATATTTTATTTACTCATAATGAATGATTTGATGGATTGTTTGAGTGGAGCTAGTTATTTTTCCAATATAGAATTGAAAAGAGGTTATTATCAGATAAGAATGAGAGAAGGGGATGAATGGAAAACAACATTCAAAACAAATGAAGGACTGTACGAGTGGCTTGTTATGCCATTTGGCTGAACAAATTCTCCAAGTACATTAATGAGGTTAATGAATGAAGTGCTCAAAGATTTTATTGGGAAGTTTGTGATTATTTATTTAGATGATATTCTAGTTTTCAGCAAGATTGAGGAGGAGCATTTAAGACACTTGAAGATGGTGTTGAGGAGGTTGCAACAGGAAAATTTATTGGTGAATTTGAAGAAGTATTCTTTCATGAAGACAAAACTTGTATATATGGGGTTTGTAATCTCTTCAAATCAATTAAAGATGCATCAAGAGAAGGTGAGGGCTATAAGAGAGTGGCCTTCTCTAATAAGTGTGTTTGAAGTAAGAAGTTTGCATGGGTTAGCAAGCTTTTATAGAAAATTCATTAGGAATTTTAGTAGTATTTGTGCACCCATGTTGGATACTATAAAGAAGAAACATGGATCTTTTGACTGGACAAAAGAAGCCAGGAAAGGATTTCGAGTGTTAAAAGGAAAGATAACAGAACAACCTATTTTAATTCTGTCAGACTTTAGGAAGATTTTCCACGTCAAATGTGATGCAAGTGGAGTGGCCATTGGTGAAGTTTTAAGTCAAGATGATAAGCATGTTTATTATTTTAGTGAGAAGTTGAATGATGCTAAGAACAAGTATTCAACATATGACAAGGAATTTTATGCTATAATTCAAGCTTTGAAAAAGTGGAGACATTACCTTATACAATAGGATTTTATTTTGTATACTAACAATCATGCTTTACAATTCATAACCAGACAAGAGAAATTGAACCAGAGACAAGCCAAATGGGTAGAATTAATTCAAAATTTCACTTTTGTTATTAAGCATATTAGTGGGAGCGCTAACAAAGTTGCAAATTCTTTGAGTAGGAGATGTTTAATCTTGCAGGAATTCCTAGTGGAGACTTTGGTATTTGAGCACCTCAAGGAGATGTACCAGGAAGACCTAGATTTCAAGGAAGCTTATGAATCTTGTGAAAATACTTTGTTAAGGGATATGAACCAATGGATGGAGTATTTAATCCAACAAGGATTGTTATTCAAAGGAATTCGATTGTGTATCCCAAAATACTCAATGAGGGACAATTTGTTGAAGGCAAAACATAGTGGAGGATTGGCTAGACATTTTGGCCATGATAAAACATATGCGCAGTTAAGTTCTTCATACTATTGGACAGGCATGAGGTCTAATGTGAATAATTTTGTGGACAAATGCATAATTTTCCAATATGCTAATGGAAAGTAGCAGAACACGAGATGGTAACAACCATTACCTATTCCAAACAGGCCATGGGATGTTATAAGTATGGATTTCGTTTTGGGATTTCCAAGAACCTAGAGGATAAATGATTCAATATTTGTGGTAGTTGACAGGTTTTAAAAGATGTCATATTTCATACCATGTCACAAAACAAGTGATGTTACCCACATAGAAAACATGTTTTTCAAGGATATTGTGAGATTGCATGGGTTACCCAGGAGTATAGTCTCAGACAGAGACAGAAAAATTGTGGGACACTTTTGGAGGACTTTGTGGAAGAAGATGGGGACAAATTTGTATTTTAGTTCAGCGTATCACCCTCAGACAGATGGATAGACTGAGGTAGTGAATACAAGCTTAGGGAATCTGCTAAGAAGTTTAGTAACAGAACATAATATTTAGTGGGATCAAATTCTGCCTCAAGCGGAGTTTTCATATAATGACAGGAGTACTGGTTAGAGCTCGTTCCAGATAATGTATGGAATGCATCCCAGAGGAATTTCAAAATTGAGATATTTGGGGCAAGTTGAATTTCGAAGTGCAAGAGTAGAGGATTTCGTTGCAGAAATACAGAAGTTGCATGATCAAATCAAAGGACAACTACAATATAGTAGCCAAAGATACAAAGACAGAATAGATCAGAGAAGAAAAGAGGTGAATTTTGACGTTGGAGACCAAGTCTTGGAACATATGAGGAAGGAAATATTTCCAAGAGGGAAATATAATAAACTGAAGATGAAGAAGATAGGACCTTGTAAAATCCTCAGAAAATTTGTTGCAAATGCTTATGAGATTGAACTGCCAGAGGACATTGGAATTTCACCAATATTTAATGCATCTGACTTGTATCCTTACAAGATGGATGAAATAGGAGGTAAAAGTGAGCACAAGAGGAGATTCAATGTATGCAACAGATTCCTGTAGCAGAGAAGCCTCAGATAGAAAAGATTTTAGATCGGAGAATTTCTAAGAGAACTAGGAGAAAGGTTTACTATGAATATTTAGTCAAATGGAAGAATCATCCAGCAGAAGATGCCAGTTGGATAACTAAAGCAGACATCCAGAAGCATGGAAAATAAGTTAAGGAGCTCATAAACAAAAGTCCATGAATATTTTTTTCAGCGATGTATGTTGCGGGAGCATCACCATCATCATTTAATGAGGCATGGAAGAAAGTGACTTAGCATCCAGCACAACACACTTTAACTGGTTTGGATCCCAAGGAGGGTGCATCATTTTAATTTTGAGACCTTTGTAATTAAAGATTCCATGAGATATTTAGGCTAGAGCCGTTGCATATGCTCGAGGAGGTTGTAATTGTCTTTAATGCATGTATGAATGTACAAATTTTGAGCGTCGACTCATATCTGAATTATAATTGTTCATTTATTTTAAAAATCTTAGTAGTAGGATGATTTTAATTGTGATATGAAAGGACTATAATAGTCTAGAGAGAAGGCTCGAGAAGCCCCTTCATGTATAAATTAATGTAATCTATGCCTAGAGGAGGTTGTTGAAGGTTTTTGAAGCTCTTGTAAATTATTGTTGAAGAAATATAAAGAAGAGAATTGTTTTCAATTTGATGAGACTAAGAACTTGTTCATTCTTATGAAACTAAATAGATGTTATGTTGTTATCTCTATGTATGAATATATATCTCAATGTTTTAGTGAATGAGTCCTTGATTTATTTATAAGTTTCAAGTATTTCTCTTCTAAGAATCTTAGTGCAAAGAGTGCATAGTGCCAACRCAAGGTGTGCAGAGGCCRAACCGCTTAYAGGTTCAGAAGCTCRGGAGAGATAGTGTAAGTTTAAATAGATCAAGTGCAAGGAGTGTGCCTAAACTCAAAGTAGTGTAAAATATCAGAGGAGAGACGAAGTGCAAGGAGTGCACAGAGAAAACACTTTGTTAAGTGTTGATAAAGCTCAGGAGAGATAGTACAAGAAGTGCACATGTGAATTTTTCAAGTCCAAAGCTCGGGAGAGAAGTGCAAGGTATGCACCAGAGTTCGAGTCATTCAAGTGTCAAATCTCAGGAGGGATAGCAACTATAAGGTTCCAGGTAGGAGAACAAGAAGAGGAGAAATCCCTTTGTTTTAGGGCCGAGTGGACAAGATCTGTTTGAGAGGATTCATAATCCCTCACAATCGTTCATTCAATGAGAAGGTACATGGTTGTTAATCCCTAAGTCCTTCAGACTTTATTGCTTCAACAGATTTAAGTCTTTTATTGAAAATAAGGCTTGGAATCCCGAAGCTCCAAAGTCCCAGAGTGAATCTCCACCATAGATCACTAGGTGAGTGCGAGTCATTGGATCCTCGAGTGGTTCGGTGATTTGGCACTTCAGGAAAATTTGGTCGTTGTCATGTGGGGTGGAGAATCTCTCTAAGTCCCGAAGTTTGGAGTTAATATTGACTGTTATTTAGCAGGTAAACGTAAACTGTAAGTATTAAGTTATTCAGGATTCGGTTATCCAAGTTGTTTTTGGGTGATAGTTGTGTGGCATATGGAAGTCTCAAAACTCCAGAGCCCTAGAGTCTTTCTTAGTCAGAGATCGTGCCAAGGAATGTGGACCGTTAATCCTTGAACTCTTCGGGAGTTTGGCGGTTCAACTATTTGGGAGATGTTTTTTTGGTTGAGGTTGGAGTGGAGAAAATTCCCGAAGCCCTAGATTCCAGAGTGAACAAGAACCATTGATCCAAGAGAAAATGCCAACTGTCAGATCTGTGGATTATGGCACTTCGTTAGTTTGAATTTTTTGGGCATGGAGTGTTATGTTGGTAAATCCTCCAGAGCGCCAAAGTTTCGGAGCGTCAGACTAAATGCTTCCAATTTAAGCCCGAGGTCACGAGCACGACTCCACTAGAGCAAGAGGACTCTTACGAATATGAATTTTCACACAATATGGGAAAAATGGTTGTGGTAAAGAGTTTAAGAGTTATGTGGGGATCCGAGAGCCACTTCATCTCTTGTATAGTTCAATCCTAGACTGGGAGGTGACGCAAGCCCATATGGGGTTTGCATCAAGTTACCTCCCTTAGGCTCTTTCTAGACCTAAGACAGAATAGAGATGCAAGAAGAAAATTTTCCTAGATCTAATTCATACATGAAAATAATCTACGAGTTGATGGAATGAAAAGTTTACCCTGTGATCATATGGTTTTCCCCGCATGCTCCTTAGCTATTATATTCCTGGAAGAATCCCTTCCCTCTTAGCAACATGGATCTTCACACATAGAGACAAAAATAAAACTTTCACAAGATCAAACGAATCATGTATAAATGGATAATAGATCTAGTGACATAACATAAGAATATTAATTCCTTACAAAGATCATAACAATTAAATACAAACAAGTAAGGAGTAAATTCTTGTACATCTTCTATTAATGGACAAATTATTTACAACTTACAATCAATAAATTTGATGCAGTCCTTTCCCAAGTTCCTTTCTCAAGCTCTGTAATCAAACTGCTAGAATATGTTTGATTTCTCCTTTCTCCCCCCATTTTTCCCATGAGAGACCCTCAATACATAGGATAATAGAGATAATATCAAAGGATAATCTAGATGGGATCTCCATGCCCAAAATGAAAAGCTTCTTGATGTTGAACCATGAAGAATCTGGGGTTTAATATCATCACACGAAATCAATCCTAAATAGGGAGTAACAGACCCAGTCATGCCCTGAATGATTGCAGGGAGCGACTGGTCTCCCTTTGAAAGAGGACAAGGAGAGACCAACACTTTTTGGTCATGGGTTGTAAGGGGAAAACCATCAAACAAGAAAAAAGGGACTGCAAACTCAGGGGAAAAGTGGTATAATTTAATGTTTCATGTAGAAATTTCAATACAAATTAAGTATTTCATGCGATTCACCTCATCTAACAATTATATGCCACTATTAAATACGGAATCGCTTCTACTAATATTCTTGCAGAAATTTAAAACACGATCTCAAAGTGAAATATCAAGAACACATAACACAGAAGTTTTTCCAGCAAAGCGTAAAGCTAAAAACCCCACTATCATATATTATGTATATCATGGATCATGAAACAATCTCATACAAAACTCTAATCCAA
>SNQJ01S0014782.1:68199-85325 GCA_010110895.2 Picea sitchensis
GTACCTTGGTCCGTCTACTAAATATCCTCCAAGCCGTTCCTTTTGAAACGTTGTAGAAAAAAAATTATAGCGAAAATTCCAAGGTGTCTCGGATGTAGCAAGGAAACCCCAAGACCTTGAGCTCTGATACCATATGTTAAGAACCAAATATCAATATAGCATAGAAAAACCTCAGAAAAAAGTACTCAACGCCTTGAAAAAGAGACAATTTCAGATAATAAGCCTCTTCAAGGGGGAAACCTCCTTTTACCCCACTTAAATGCTCAAGTACAAGATGATTCAAAATGAAAATGTCTCCTTGGTATATATAGGAAAACAATAACCATATTTTATCTCATTTTCTTTCTTCAAATACTTTTCCCCTAAGACCATCCTTTAGAATCTTACTCATTATTATAAACCATGGGATTTGGGTTTGAAAAAAGGGAGCCAATAGAACCTTATAGGGTCTATGATAATCCATAGATATTGGAAATCTTTTAAAAGTGTAACTGGTTGGGATATTTTGAAAGACTCAAAGGGTATGATAATGAAGTGGCCATGGAATTTGTTCTAAATTTTTAGAATATCTAGGACTAGGAGTATGTGGCCACGACAAGAGGAATGATAATCAGAGTCAATCAAGCCTTCATAAAAAGGATATATATTTTTCCCATGGGTCTCTCTTAGGATAAAGAGGAGAGACAAGACGCCATTAATTCCAAAAAGGAATTATTCTTCCCAAATGAAAATCCTCATGAAGACAAAAATGGTATTAAGAGGGAAATCCTTCCTCATCCTTGGCCAGAAGTGGCCCATCACATAATCAAGTACATCACAATTGAGGGAAGAATGAGCATGATATATGCCTACCAATTCAAGCTTCTACACCACCTTAGAAACCTTTCAAATAAGGAACCACACAAGAACCTAATAATTCCTTACCTCCTCCTCCAGTCATTGAAAGAAATGAGCCTAAAAGTGAAGAAAGGAAAACAAGAGTTTTTGGCACATAATGGGCTTATAAAAATGATAGTTTCAGATGCCCTCAGTATTTTGAAGCATAGAATAGTGTAGGAAGATTTTATAAATATGGATCTACAATCATTTGAAAGAGCACAGGAAGAAATGAGTGAGGGGGATAAGAAGAAGGGGGGAGAACCTAAATAATAACTAGACCCAAACGATTGAAACAACAAAATAAGAAGAAAAGGTATAAAGTAGATGAAAGGTACAAAGAGGTGGATAACACATTGATAGAATTGAGGACCCCCTTTGTTAGTCTTCTAAAAATCACTAGTGCAAAATGGGTGCAGCCCTGAGGAGAAGATCTAATAGAATCAAAATGAGTCAAAAGAAGAAAATACCAACACTAGTTACTCCACTCACCATTACACCTCAAGTAGAAGAGATAAAACATTCCCCTAGTACAAGTGTATCTAAAGAATAAAAATGGGAGGAACCTTAAGAGGAGATAGAAGTAAAAGAATAAAAACCACTTCCTATTAAAGGGACCTCCAAGACAAAGACCCTTGTAGAGAAATTTCTCTATGAAACCTTGTTAGAGTTGGAGAGACCAAATTTGATGTCATCAAATGGAAGATAATGGTAGAGGATAACAAGGGGAAACAGAAAGAAGAGGCCCCTCAAGAAGCATCTCAAGAGTTGAAGAAGTAGCTCCAACATATGCACGAAAAGTTTCAGATTATGAAAATGAAAAAAGTGGAGTACAGCCAGAAATTGAAAATAGAAAACCAGAAGTTGCAACAACAACTAAAAAAGGAAAAAGGAGAATTGCTTGATAAGAATGAATAAATAAAAATCATGGGGGTTGCGGTAAAAACAATATCCAAATTATCTTTAGAGATGCTAGAATGCAGATAACCTACAAGGACATATAGATTGTTCCTAAAGGAACCGTTGCATAAGAATCAAATTGAAACATTTTGCTAAGTTGGTAAAATTAACTTGGACCCTCTCAAGGACTTTTTGGATGCATATCATGGCTCAAACATCGAGGAAAGTGACAATATGTGTGAGTTATACTTATAGAACCTCATCCTACCACACCCCTACAATTGGAATCCCAATCCTGGTGGAATCCCCAATCAGGTATGTGGGGATGTCTAGATGATGTCTTCATCTATATGGATAAAACATATGAATAATGAGGCGAGAATTAATAATTAGGAGTACTGCAAGAACTTCAAACAACATGTGGATAGAGATGAAGTGACTATCTTTTGGGGAGATGTTATAACCAACAATCTAGCACTGCAGTTGAAATATTTAGCCTCGAGGTTCATGACCAAGAACTTATGACATCACTTGTATGACTCATTAATATTGTTGGGAGAAGAGGTAATCACAACCTTTCTTTGGATAAATATTTAGCCTCAGGTTCAACAGCCAAGAACATAGAAGCAATGACTCACTTGGATGACTCATTAATATTGTTGGGAGAAGAGGTGACACAAGTTTTCCATAGGAGGTGGCACTTCTTTCCTTGTATCTTGCAAATTAGATAGCCTCACTCTCCCAATACCCTGCAACATAACCTCTAAAGGACACCTTGGTACAAAGATACCCTAATAAATATGAAAACAAAATGGATTGGCTTGAATATGAATCGCCCACTTTTTCTCTCTGTAGCACCTATGGTTGACCTTAACACAACAAAGGAAGAAGAATATTGGGCCATGATTGTGAAAAACAAAAGATATCATGAGCAACAAGCCATCTCAAGGTATGTGGCATGGGACATGAGTAAAATAATTCAGTGAATAGTAGCAAAGTGTTGACAAACAATAAATTATTGAATGAAAACAAAGTGTTGAACAACAAAAAAGTATTTAACAACAACAAAGTGTTGAAAAGCGGCAAGGAACAGGGAAGCAACCTAACAGTGGTCAAGATCCTAGTGGAAAACAGCAATAATAGTAAGAGTAGGAGAACCAATTTTTCTTGCACAAAGGGTGTGCAAAGTTTCAGTTGGGGGTTTGATGATGAGAAAAAATATTTCCTATCTCAAGGGCTTATCATATGCACATTTTTTCCACCACAATATGACTTAATATTTGTTTTTGACCATATTTAATAGTAAGTCATGAATATTTTTTCATGTTTCTTAGTAAAAAAAAATTGAGGTGGAATTTTGTGTATATTATACCTTTTTTCTCTAATATCTATGCCATGTGTGCAACACCAAGCAGGTTGAACTCCATGAATCAAGAGAGCTTAAGGGTGCCAAATCCTAAAAATAGTGGATTTTATCTCCCTCGGAGCATTTTCATCCAAGAATCAAGGGACATTGTCCCCATCTACCTCTAGAGATATCTATGTTCATAAGTATCGACTCCTACCCAGCGTAAGTTTGAGAAACAGATGAGATTGATTGAGATCCCATATTTCCCCACTTCTCTCCTTAATCTAAGAAAAGAGGTTGAACTCTCAACACTATATATAGAAATATATCCTAAGAGAGAAGGAAATAGATTTTTGATAATATTATATTGATATTTTTCTTTGAAGACTTTTATTGGATACTTAGAGCCTTTTTCTCTTGTTGTACTATTAATGTTGATGCAATAAAAGATGGTCTTGTTTTAATCTTATTAGATTTTTCTCAAGGTTCCTTGTGCTTCTTGGGTAGGGCTCAAAGACCCTGTTGCAATTTCTTTGGTTTTTTGCATGTTAATATTGTGATTAGTTAGGTCCTCATTCGATCTATTGTTCTAGAACTTGATTAACTCCTGAGCTACCTCAGGTTTACCTAACAATTCTACAGCTATGATATTGATCTCTTTATTAACTTTAGAGATCAATTCATATTCTTCTTTCCTCAACTTAAATTGATCCCAATTCTTAGAAATCAATGATGTTACATGTTCCCAAACCAAATGTTTGTCTCCCTTCAATGGTAATTTACTAGTAGCCCTAAACCTCATTTCCTCTAGTTCTGACTCAACCTGCTACTTCTCATAACCAATTTGTTGTAAGAGTACCTCCCTACTCTTGGCTTGTTCCTACAACTCCATTACTTTGGTTGGAACTAAACTTGATATTTCCTTTGAGTGAATTAATCTCCACTTCCTTTACACTCAAATATTACATGACCTTGATTAGGCCATCATCATCATCTAGGGGTATAACTGAAGCTTTATATTCTTTGGAGAGATGCATGGATTTTTATAAATATTCAATCAAGGACCTATTTTCTTCCTGCGGTATCTCTGCAGTTTGTTGGATCTGAGTGAGTGAATGATACATCTTCTCTTTCTCATCATAGTTGGCTTGTAGTTCAGGGGTTTTAGCATTTTGAGCTTCTGGGATGTTAATCATTTTCTTAAGTATTTTGATTTCATTTTATTTCTTCTTCAACAAATCTTCCATCACTTTGGGATTCTTAGGATCAACACTCTGATCTATAATCTTCTTTTATAGTTTTACTATCTGAATAACCTTGGCTCTTACTATTTTTTTCTCATGATTCAATTGCTTCTCGAGCTTCCAGGATAATTCCTTTGTATTTTTCTCACTTGTATAGGCCTATAATACTCCTTTGTACATCATTTCATTGGTTTGTCTGTGTAGTTCACACATATCGCCAGGTTAAATATTTTCCAAAGGGAATTTGAACTCAATGACCTCATAGTATGTAGCTATACGAGGCCTTGGAACCTTTGACTCTAGTATTTCCAATATTAGTGAATTTTCCTTATAAATCATGGATGAAAAAAATGTAGTATGGGAGTTGATTGGAGGACATATATTTTTCTTAACATCTACACCAGCTCTCCTGATATAAGAATAATAATTTAAAAAGGAGGGTTGTGTCTCAGAAGACCCCCTTGAAGTAGTAAAGGTGGACTCTCCAGCTGACAATAGAGCTGATGGATAATGTTGCATAGTAAACAAAGGAGGAGGGGGAGTCTTTTCAGTATAAGCAGACCATTCCTCATTGGATCTCTCAATAATCTGTAATACACCCTTACCTTTATTAAGAGGATCTACAATGATATCATGTATATCAGGCTCCTCTTATTTCTTAGACTTCTTATTTGTGGGCTCATCTATTTCTATCTCATATTTTGTGTTAGGGGAAGCTATTTTTCCCAATAATACTTCTAGCTACTGATAATTTTTTGAGGCCCTTCTGGAATCTAATCTATTTGCTAGTGAATTATGCACTTGTGCCATCAAGATATGTTTTAGGTGTTCCCATGTGTATAGGTTCATGGTAATTTCAATTACAATATCGGGTTGATGCTTATAAGCGGGCTTCTCGGCTGCAATGATTCCCTATGGATCATAAACCCAACTATTTTCCTTTTCAAAATCAAACTTATTTAACATGTCTTAAGGAATGCTAAGTGCAGTTATCATATTAACTTGGAAAGGTACCACTTCATTTGGAAGCTTGAAGGTGACTAACTTCTTATGTTGAGTGAAATGAAGATGGTCTTACATCATTCTCTATCTGATATACTCCAAAGAAAAAATCATAGGAGTCATAAACACTAGAAATTTATAGGGCTCTCCCTCAAATCCATAAATACTAATTAAGTTATGTGTGTCTAACAAATACCAGTCCCCTGTACTGGTTTCCCTAGTCAAATGAATCATTTTCTTCAAATCACTAGACATTCTAGGGGGATGAACCTGATTAATGAGACTATACACAATACTCATGTACTTATTAACAAAGAGAGAGAAACCCTGATTATGTTATGTCACTCTTATCTCTTCAGTCCATTCCATCACAAGATTCAAACCAGAAGTGTCATCACTTATATGTAAGCCTATCTTTTGAAAGGTTGCAGCATTATTGACCAATATCAAATGTTATAAATAAGACTAATATCAAAAAGACTTAGCAGTAGGATGGGTTGATAGTTGGTAATTTATAGCTCCAACCAAATATTTGGTATAATCATATTTAATCAAGGTGATGGCATCTACAACAAAGAAAGCTAACAATAAACCTAAAATAGTTTTGTTCACCTCATGGTCATTTTCATATCCTAAAATTTGATAGATCATGCTGACCACCTATTGAGTTATGTCTGAGAAAATAGAAAATGAGTATGGAGAAGAATTAGAGGGTAAAGCAATATTTGCATGTAACAATTTGTTGAGCATAGTTTATCTCTATAATTGGGATAAAGAATGATATCTAGCAGGGATTTGATCTTCACCTAGGGTTTTTGTAGTAGCAGGATCATAAAAGGGAAGTATTTGAATGATCGATTCCCTAGAAATCAAATAGATAACCCTGAAACCATTAGTGTTATTAATGTATTCCTTATGAATATGATAATCTAAAGCACACAATTCCACATATTTGGGAAATTATAGGTCATAGGTATTATTGACTGGGTCAAGTTAGACTCCCAAAGAAAAAAAGTAGTATTTCAAGTCATCAGCATCCTTCTAGGCCCTTTTGATTAATTTATGCATGTCTGGATATGACAAGGAAGGATCAAAGACATCCCCTTCCTGGTCTTCCAAGTGATATTGAGGAGAGAGTTGATTCGATTCCTTTGGGGGCTTGTTAGGGTTAGTCTTAGACTTCATTCTTAGGTTCAAATGTGAATGATTGCTCAATTAGGTATATAAATAGGCTAAGGAGAATCAAATTACCTGTATGTAGAACGTGTACGAATGATGTGAATGAACCATGCATAGGTTGTTGTAAAAATGTGAAGTTTTAACATGAGGTGATAACACGGTAATTTTGAAATTACCTGAATCACCTATTTAATCCCCCTTTTAAACATTTTAATTCTTTTAGGACACACGTCAATTTTATTTTGGAAATAAACATAATATTTACAAAGTGCAAGACAATTTAGATGATGTCATGGGTGACATCATCAATGTACAACATACATGTGTCATGTTATCATTCGTCCAAGTGACTTCCCATGTGGAATGGTTGTCAGGCTTGATGAATTTTGATTGGTCCATGTGTCTCCTTGTTATCAATAGTCACGTTTGAATGCTTGTGTGGATTAATCTGACTAGACAATAGTCATTTATTGAATGTCATACCATGTCATGTCTAGGTGGTATCTTGGCAATTTGTGATTGGTCCACCTCATTGTCCGAATCTGCGTTGAATGAACACCCAGTCATGTAGCTCTGTGATACCTCCAGTGGTATCAAATGGGAAAGTGAGTGGTTTTCCCATAGAAAAAATCCTTGCAAAACTAATAAAATGAGGCCATGTGTTATGCTCTAAAACCACCTCTCGCATGCCCTAATATCATTAAAGGTCGAACAAGTTGTGGATGTGAGGTTTGTTATGCGTTGTTGATCATGTGAGGCAAATTGTGCTTTGATTTGAGCCATTGATCTCATTCCATTGACGAAACACATTGAAATGTTGATCATTATACCTTGATCATAGCCCATTGGTCATTGATATAATCCCCCTGACTAGCGCATGATCTCGTGTGCATATAATTTAATCCCTCAATGGGCTATATAAAGCTTATTTTGCATAATATTATCCCAATTTCCTTGTTTTACAACCTTTTTCGCTTCGGATTCTCACTATTAAGGATGATTATTCCATGATATGGGATCCAAGTGGTATTCTCTATTTGACAATGTCAGACCCAAAGTTGAAACTGCCCCTGAACACGTAGTGCCCCCCAAAAATTTAACCTTGTACTCACACAGGGGAAGAACCAACCCCTCCTTACAAACAAACCGTATGCTTGTTGCAGTGTCCATGGAAATTACACTCATGAGCTTCCTCTCCTTCCTATTATGTGTCACACCTGGGAAGCCTCTGAGGTTGTTCAATGAGCCAATGCCCAACCTTCCTAGCCATATTTATTGCAACCAAGGGTTGGTGTCCACTTTTGCTCCCCCTCCCCATGCCCTTTCCCCTACTCCCAACCCACCTGGTAATGGAACTTACCATATTCTCATGTTGGATTTAGCCAATGTGAATCTCACTACTCAATCCTTCCAATACGGTATGCCTCCCGAGACATAACCAAATCTGCCATATGATTCTCTTTAGTCCACCATGGGGACTTTACATATCCCTCAGCAATCTACCGATATCCCTCTAAAGATCCCAAAGGTTCTACTTCGACAAAATATTGTTCACCTTCATGGGAAGGTAGCTCAACGTTATAGCATTATCGATGACTTGGCTCAAGCCCTTGCTACCATGTCATCCCTCAAGGTCCTTCAGATGTTCCCAACACAAAAGAAGGATGTGTTTGTTGGCTTAGGAGCTATTGACACTTCAGAAAATCATATGATAACCTTCAATAGTGATCAAGTTGAGCCTTTTCACTTTCCCTCTTATGTTGCATTCCATATCCCCATGACCATCAAAATGTACAATATCCACCATTGTATTGTTGATGAAGGTGCATCCACATGTGTCATGTCTGCTTAGGTTTGGCAACAGGTAGGCTCCCCTATCCTTGTCCCATCTATGATCTCCCTCTGAGTGTATGATGTTCAACCTTACCAACCCTAGGGCCTTTACTAGAACTGTCCCATCAAGCTAGGGGGAAAAGAAGTCCATGTCTATGTTGAGGTTATAGATGACCCCTCTGGATTACAGCCTTTTATTAAGGTGTAGATTCATGTATTCCATGAAGGTCGTGACCTATTCATTTTTTCATAAGATGATTTTCCCCCATAATGGGAAACTCATCACCATCGATCAACTGACTTACCATGACCCTTAGGCCCAACTTCAGCCTCATAGTGTTGTTTCTTCCTTAGGTGGGCACTAGACTACTACCCTCGTCAATGAAATTTTCCTCAGAGTATAAAAATATTCTCACTTGTTAGGTGCATACTACAGACCACCTCTAGCAGTCACTACACATAGTTCCTTCCATGTTTGCATGGTGTCATCCATCCATGGACCAATGAGCTCAACCCCGTAACCCTCTACTGGACCATCCACACTTTCATCATCCATGCCTCCACCAGGTATGGCATTGCCTCATCCACAATATCCCTTTGGTTAGGTACCCTTCATGTTCCCTCTTTCTAGGATCGTCAATACCTCGGTCATGGATACCATCTTTTTTCCTAACCTTACCCTTGGGATTCCTGTGTGGTATTTGGATTCCCCTCCTACTTCTATTCCATGTTCTGATCTTAGGAATTATTTTTCTTTGATCCCTATGTATCCTATTTTGATTCACATTGGTATCTTACATACGATTGCACCCTCAGTGCCTCATTTCCCCCCTCCTGAGCCTTCACTGATGTCTTCCCAAGTCCCACCTCGACCACAATTGGACCCTACCCAAACTAAGCCCAAGAAAGATCGATGTCGGAGCAAGGCCAAAGGAAAAACCACCTGAACCCCTCTCGACCCCACTACATCCACACAACCTACCATAGAATAGCCACTTCTCCCTTGTTCATTATGTGCATTGCCCAGTCATCTTACCTTTAATTCCCCCCAACTTCCATAATTAAAAGATATCTATAACTCTGATTATCTATATTTTGCTTCTTCCACTCCAGTTGTAGAAGTATACCTTCTTGAACTAACCACCAAACGGTTGAAGACATTATGTACAAAACAACCTTGTGTGTTATGTGACCATTATGGCCATTACTCTCACAATTTTCATCATCTTCCCTAATACCAATATTCTCTAGAGGTCCTCCATCAGTTGGAGGATGCCCATGTGGATGTCGCTTCCCTTATGGTAGAATATCCATAATCTCATTGTGAGCCATCCCCACTTAGTTCCCATACCTTGCCTATTTACCATGGTACTGAAACCCCAAAGTCATAATCTCATATGGTTCTCTTCTTCAAGGAGGTGCCTCACAACCATTTATGATCATCTTTCACCACTCTTTCTTTGTATAGTTTTTATATGACATATATTCCATGCATTCACCTTGCATGTCTTTCATATCATATGTTACCCCCTTGCACCTTTCAGATGGACCCTTCGTCCTCCTTCTACATTGGTTATGACATTGGTGTGAGTATTTCTTCACTGAATCTATCCTAAACAACTTGGGCCCTATTTACCCTTATTGTGATAAAGTCCCCCCTGTGGACAGGCAAAACCCCCCTTGGATCAAGACCCCTCTTGATCCAAGACAGGAGAAAACAAATGGTGAAACACTTCCCCCCTAGACATATTTCAACAATTAGAATGAGAGGGAAGAGATGGATGACTTACCTTTTTACGTCAGTTGTCCTCGCTAATCCATCCTTTGACCTTGATGTCCAAGCTCCTAGGTGTAAGAAAATACCTACAAAGAACAAAGTGACACCTCCTTCTTCCACACGATATTGTTAACTGAAAATAGATCTATCTATGATTAATTTAACAACAAGAAACATGCATATACTTAAACGCATAGACATGAGGGGAATAATCCAAGTTATGTATTAATGGAAATTTGTTGGACATGCATGTTGAATAACCAAATTTTGAAAAGTGTGTGCAAAAGAAGAAAAGGGAGCAGTTTGCAGGGTCAAAGCATAAGTTAGAGTGCAAGCAAAAAAAGGAAGGAAAATCATAATGAAGTCGTAAAAGTAGGAAAAGTAGCACGAAGGTGTAAAAGCAGGAAAAGCAACATGTTGGTGAAAAAGTAGGAAAATAGCTAGGACATACTAGGGTTTTCGGCTAAACTATTAGGGTTCTGAGCCCTAACTCTATGTATAAATATGTAAAGGGTTGGAAAAGAATAGGCTCCTGAAAAGGAGATATTAGGTTTTTACGAGTGAGAATATTTACATAGGGTTTTGGAGATATTTTGCAGAGAAAGAGGTGTGCATTGCAAAGCGGATAGGCTAGATTGGGGATATAATATGTTGTATCTATTGTAAGTGCAATGAACAGGATTGAGGTGATTATTGCATGAATGTTAATATAGAATCCAGTCATTGTGGAAGTATCCCAAGGATTGGGTGAACCATGTTAAATTTTGTGTATGAATGTGTCCTTTGATGTGGTTGTTCATGGATGTTCTATTAATGCATGATTAGTATAGATCTGTTTACTATATGATTGATGCACAATAATAATGAATGATACATTGGGTTACTTATGTTGTAGTCTATGTTATAAGGGTCTGCACAATATATTTTGTTAACTAATCAAAGGATATAAATAAAGATATTACACACAAGGTGGATAAATAGTAATGGTTATGATGATAGCCTCACATCCCCTCATCCCTATAGAAACTTGGTTCCTGCAGCCCCAATAGATAACTCGGGTGAGACTTCACTTGCATGTAGGTGATGCTGAAAGGGATGATATTTGAAGGGTTTTTTTGGTTGAATAAACTGAACCTAAGGTTTTATAACCACGAGCCAACAAATGGTTCAGTTTTCGGCACCCGAAATCTGTAATTGAGGGTATTTTTTTCAGACCGACTAAGAAAGAGATCAGTGAATGGTTGGAAAGGAAGGAGCGATAATTTTCATGAGAAGAGAATAGAAACCCTCAGATGAGCGATGAACAATGGTTGCAAAGGTATGTGTTCACAGAGATGCATGAGATTTTCTTTGGTGAATTTCAAATTATTTTAAATGAATGGTTAGAAAGGTTAGTGGAGAATACTGGGAGATACCAAATTGCAGCCCCGAGCAACTAGATCCCTAAGTTTGTAAGACAATTAAATTTTGTAAGAAATATTGCTTTGCGCGCAGTCGATTTCTGGTTAAATACCATACTAGGGGGTTATATTACGGAATTTGCAATGGATTGTACCTAATCATATAGTGTTGTAGGAAGGAATTTCTTCAAGGGACCGTGCGGAAGCTTTATGAAAGCATTGTGTACCTGGATAAAGATGTTGTTGTGCGAAAAATGTGTGATGATGATGGAATATGATTACTAGGGGGATTCGTGCACATAGGGGAACTGGAGGATGACCAGGGGATGGTCTGAAGGTAGGAAAGAATGAAGAAATAAATGAAGAAGGAAGGTAGGGACTGAGGATGCAGAGAAATGAAGAAGGTGTATAAGAATAGGAAGATGAATTTGGAGTATTGCACAGTGGAAGAAGGTATAATAGGTTGAAGACTGGGGATGAGAAAGAAGATCCACGCAGGGGGTATGAGAAGAGAGAACCTTGTGCATTAATCCAGAAGGATCTAAGACAGGAGCTAACGCAAAAAACCGAGGGAGGCAGAGTGAGCAATGGGTGAGGAAATCAGCAGGACCTATGCTGAAATTTGACCCACAACAATAAAAAGAGACATATCAGTAGACAAGGAATGAGATACTAGGATCGGATTGGATAGAATCAAAATCCTCTGCAACCCCTGTGGTTGACATGCCTTTAATCTCTGATCATACTACCCCGGAAAGGACCCTTGAAAAGGTAACTCCTTTGAAAGAATTTCTGAAAATTTGTTTAGCATTAATGAAATATGAAACTTCATTGAATGCATTACGTGAAATGATTGATCATTGCATGCAAGAAGGAGAATTGTGTACCGTGCAGAGGGTAGTGAATCAGGAACTGTGAAAAAAGAGGACGAGCCACGAGTTCAGATTCAGTGCACAGATTGGGGATTATGGCATGGATCAGGTCATTTTAGACTTGGGTTCTGATGTAAAAAAAAATTCAAAGAAAACATGGGAAATGATGGGGAAGCCAAATTTTATTTGGTCTCCCGTCCAGTTAAGATTGTTGAACCATCACAAAATAGTACCAATTGGTCGGTTGTTAGGGGTATCTGTGAATATAGATGGGGTGCGTTGTGTAGCATATTTTGAAGTCATTGAGATTGTGGATGATATTCAGCCATACCCAGTGCTAATGGGGCTTTAATGGGACTTTGACAATCAGGAAATTATTAATCTAAGTAAAAGGGAAATGATCTTTGAAGTAGGGGACTTGAAGGTTACTACATCGTTGGATTCGACAGAAGGAAAGAAGTATATCGAACCAGCAAAAGGGAATGAAAATGATAACCTATATAATATGACGGTGCGAATGGACGAATACATTAATATGACTATAGATGATGCCCTAAGTTGGAGAATCATTAGCTCACACACGTCAGATTCAAAGGAAGGACTGGAACATTGGAAACAAAATATCCATGAAGTATCGACTAGACAGTGTGCCCGCATTACTCGATCATTACATTGGATTGGAATGGAGTTACGTGACCCACCCAAGTATGATGGTTTGATTGAAATAGGATCTTTTGTAAAGGCGTTTCAGTTGTAGATACCCGAACAACAAATATTTTTGGCATTAGATGTTGTTTTGAAGGCCCCTCCAGCCAGATGGTGGGCTTCACATAAAGAAGTAATAGAAGACTGGTCGTAGCGTAAAAGATTAATGTTAGCTAGATTTGGTACTGATGTTGAGTATACTACACAGAAATATATAGGAGTAAGTGATCCAGCAAATCATATGGCGTAGTGTAGAAATATATGGAGTTCGATACTGAAGAAGGAATGGATACATAAGTTCATATATACGTTGGATATGATCCCCAAGAACACGTACTTGGAACTAGAAATGCGTAGAGAAACCACGGATTGGGACGAGATAACTCAAAGTTTTAAGATAAATTTTACTTTTGAAAATGAATCCTTGTTGGTAGACGCAACTTTGCAGGCCATTAGAACCAGGGTTTTTTCAGAAGAAGGGCCGATGGATGTAGTACCTGTGTGTAGTGAGAATATAACTTCTATGACAGATCATTAACTATTGGAGTGTTATAATGTGGCTCAAGAAGATCAGGATGAGAAGGATCCAATAAATGTACAAATACCTAAAATTGAGGGGAAACACGTAGTGGAAGGTCTAAAGCTTGAATCTATTGTGTATGGACATCCACTAAGGATGTGTAAGGTAAATATTAGGACAAAAGAGAATCCAAATTTTGCGCAGATAGGAGACTAATAGAATGATGAAACTATGGAAAAAATTGTAGACTTATTGTGCGAGTATCAGGATCTATTCCCAGCGATGTTTTCATAAATGAAAGGGATAGTTGGTGAGCTAGTAGAAATGAAGATCGCTTTGAAACCAGATGTTAAGATAGTAAGACAAAGACCCTATAGATTGAATCTGAAGTATAAAGAGAAGGTAAAGGCGGAGATAGACAAAACGTTAGAAGTAGGAATTATTGAACCGGTTGTGGAATCAGAATGGATAAGTCCAATGGTAGTACAAGATAAGAAAATAGGGGGAATCAGAATTTGTGTAGACCTAAGAAAGCTAAATGATGCATGTTTGCATGATCCATTTCCGACACCTTTTACATATGAAGTGTTAGAGAATGTAGGGGGGCGGGAGGCCTATTCCTTCCCAGATGATTTCCAAGGATATCACTAGATAAATATTGCACAGGAAGACAAACATAACACTACTTTTGCAACAAAGTGGGAAAGCTACCAATACACAATGATGCATTTTGGGTTGAAGAATGCACCTGCAATTTTCTTAGGAGTATTTATCGCATCCTTTAAGGAATTTATTCATAAGATCCTTGAAGTTTATCTAGATGATTGGATTGTGTTTAGTTTATTGAAGGACCACATAGAAGTATTAAGATTAATGTTGGATAGGTGTAGACAATGTCAGATTTCATTGAACTTGAATAAATGTATTTTTTGTGCTCCTTCTGGACTTTTATTGGGGAATGTGGTATGTAAGCAAGGCTTAGTAGTGGATCCTACCAAGATTGCAGTGATTTTGGACTTACAACCAGCTACATGAGTAAGACAGTTAAGAGAAACCCTAGGCCATACATGATAATATAGGAAGTTCATTAAGTGATATGCACATATTACAACACCCATGGAGAAGTTGTTGAAGAAAGAAGATAAATGCCAATGGAATGAGGACTGACAGAAAGGTTTGGATACATTAAAGTAGAAGTTAGTGATTGTACCATTTTTTATATTCCCAAATTTGAATAAGGAATTTCATGTTCATGTGGATGCATCATCCATAGCATTGGGCGTCGTATTATCTCAGCCAAGATAAGGAGAGTTGGACCATCCCATTGCTTTTGCAAGTAGGAAGTTGTCAACAATAGAAAAGAAATACACTACGACATAACAAGAGGAATTGGCGATAGTATATGCGTTGCATAAGTTTAGGCACTATTTGTTGGGTTCTCATTTCAAGATGTATATGAACCATTCTGCACTAAGATACTTAGTGAACAAGCTAGTGTTGGGGGGAGAATTTGTAGATGGCTACTTTTGTTCCAAGAATATGAATTTGAATTCATTGTTAAGCCGGGAAAATTGAATGCAGAACCAGATCACTTATCATGCATCATATCAAGAGAAGATGCAGGGAATATAGATGATATTTTATCGGATGTGCATTTATTTGCAGTTCGGATGGTGGATGACTACTTCGAAGACATTATGCAATTCTCAAGTACAAGAATGGATTCATAGAACATGATAGTTGCACAAAAGAAACAGTTATGGGTTAAGGCAACGAACTATTAGTTGATCGCAAGGAAATTATACAAGTTAGATGTATATGGGATATTAAGACGATGCATGTTAGAGCATGAAAGACCAATGATACTATTAGAAGCACACAAAGGTATTATAGGAGGACACTACGCAGGTAAAGTGACTATGGAAAATATTTTTCATGTAAGGATTTGGTGACCCACACTTCACAAGGATGCTAAGGAATATTTCCAGATATGCAATGTTTGTCAGAGGGTTGGAAAACCATCTAGAAGGGATCAGATGTATTTGCATCCATAGGTTACACTACAGACTTCTGAAAAATGGGGATAGATTTTGTAGKACCAATCAATCCATCAGCCAAGAGATCAGAAGTTAGGTATATAATCATTKCAATAGAG
The DNA here is from genome assembly GCA_010110895.2 of Picea sitchensis. NCBI lineage: Eukaryota > Viridiplantae > Streptophyta > Pinopsida > Pinales > Pinaceae > Picea > Picea sitchensis. The sequence continues at coordinate 84,011 of SNQJ01S0014782.1, forward strand.
TATTTGACCAAATGGGCAGAAGCAGCACCAGTCACAGACTGCAGCGTGAAGACTATTGTGTGATTTCTATTTGAGAATGTCATTACAATATTTGGTTGCCCACACATTCTATTGAGTGATCAAAGAACACACTTCTTGAATAAGATGATTACAACATTGACTGAGGAGTTTCAAATTCACCATTAGAGAAGCACACCATATCACCCTTAGAAAAATGGGACAGTAGAAGCCTTCAATTTTTTTTTAGAGAATGCTTTGACCAAGATATGCAATGTAGGAAGGAATGATTGGGACTTAAGGATCCCTACAGTATTATGGGCATATAGGACTACAAGCAATAAGTTGACAGGAAAGACACCTTTTAGTTGGTATATGGGAAAGAAATAGTAATGTATATGGAATTTATTTTTTCAAACATGTGTGTTAATGTGATTAGAGATATTTCAGACTCTAGTGCAGTAGAGGAAAGATTGTGACAATTGTTACAACTCAAGGAAGACCGATTTATCGTAAGATTCCATTAGCAAGTCTAGAAGGCAAGAGAAAAATCATGGCATGATAGACATATTAAACAAAAAAGGTTTCAAGTGGGACACTTAGTGTTGTTATATGACAACAAGTTCATGCGGCACCCTGGGAAGTTCAGGATGCATTGGTTAGGTCCATATGTGATCAAGTATGTTACAAAAGAAGGTGTTGTGTAGCTAGAAATGTTGAAGGGTGACGTCTTGGGAAGATTGGTGAATAGAAGTTGGTTGAAACTCTATAGGGAAAATCGCCCTCCCACACACTAGTCTAACATGTGCGAGAATATTCGTATTATAGTAGTGTATTATAGTAGGAAAAAGAAAAAGAAAAACAAACAAAAAGTGGAAAAAGAAAAAAAAAAAGAAAAAGGAAAATTTAAGTAAGTTTCAACAAGAGTAAGTGTGCAGAAGGAGGGAGTGTTGCATAGATAGAAGAAACCGAGTAGAAAAAGTGAATTACACGTAGAAGCACATAGCCTTTGTTGTAAATGAACAAGTAAGCCATAAAAAATACATGAATGAGGATGAATAAAGACAGTTAAACGACATTAAAGAACAAAAATGACGGTTCAAAAGCCATAATGACAACACATCATGGAGAGGCATCATCATAAATGGAAAAATCCAATGGATATCGTGACAGACTAGCAAATTGAGGCAAAAATCCAATGGAATATTTTGAAATAAAGCAGCGTTAAAGTAGGCATTGATTGCACAACTAATGGATTTGACAGTTAATTACGGCGGCAAGGTGAATGGACAACTAGAAAAAGGGCATAAAATCCATG
>SNQJ01S0014783.1:0-25588 GCA_010110895.2 Picea sitchensis
CTCAACTTGACTTTTCCTTGATCTATGATTCTAGTTGTCGAGTCATCACCTAAGAAAACATTACCTTCATCATACCTTTCATATTCACAGAACCACTACCTGTGGGGAGTCATATGAAAGGATTCACCTGAGTCAACCAACCATGCCTCATGATTTGCATGAGTGCTTGAAGAAGTGAAGTACACATCCCCTCTTTCTTCCTTTGAGGTCTTTTCTTCTGTAGAAGGAAATTCTTCAGATCCCTTCTTTTTTCTCAACTTTGGATCTACATTGTTTCTTGTAGTGCCCTTCTTTTCCACATCTCCGGCATACCTTTACAAAATTTTCGGGACTTAGATATTCCCTTAGACTTGTATCTCCCACTTGAGGACTTAGATCTATTTCTTTCCTAGGAGTGTCCTCTTGCAAATAATGCATCTGTGCTTTGTCCTTCCATGTTATTTCATCTCATCTCCTCCGACAACAAGGATGAGACCACTTCATCAAACTTCAAGGAAGTTGTATTACTAACTATGGCCACAACCAAACTATCCCATGAGTCTGATAAAGAGTAAAGTAAACTAATACACTTATTTTCATCTGAAATTTTAATTTCAATAGATACTAACTGACTTACCACATTATTGAAGGCATTCAAATTCTCTTCCACACAGTCTCCATCTCTCATCCTCATGTTATACAACTTATTTCTCAGGAATAGTTTATTTACTAGGGACTTAGACTAATACAACTTCCCCAACTTATCCCATAAATCTTTGGTTGTAGCTTCCTCTGACACATTCAATAATACTGAATCTGAGAGACACAATCATATTATGCTCTTCGCCTTTCGATCCAACTTTTTCCAGTCATCTGTTGAAGTTCATATAGGTGAAGTACCTAGATCCACCGTGATCCAATGATCTGTGTCCACCAATAGATCTTCCATCTTGAGCTTCCACAACTCAAAACTTTTTCCATTAAACTTCTTGATCTCGATTTTCGAACTGCTCGCCATTTATTTTCACCTGAAAAATCAATACCACATATCTCCCACTATAACAAGGCTTATCACAGTCCCGAGTCAAACCATTGACCACAAAGGCATCCCCCTGAAGCCAAAAAAGATCTGATACCAAATGTAGATTTTAACCTTGTACAATATTTTACTGCAAACAAATTTTCAATAAAAGAACAGAAAATATACAATGGAAAATACACATATTACACAAAAAAATTTCCCCTAGAAACCCAAATCGGGAAAAATAACATTTTCTATATTCATTCATAGTGATACATTATTTACAATACAATATACATATAGGAGCCAACAACATCCAAAACCCTAACCCAATGACCTGGATTAGTCAACAACCCTAATTCCCTAACTGGAAATAGAAAACCATCGGCAAAAACCATGTGCTGAAAAACCGCCCAACAATGGACATGAAAATCGAGGTGACACAAAAAACGAAGCAAAAATGTGACACATTTCCCGAGGAAAAAAAATTCTCAGAGTATCAGCCCCCTACGCATATGACATAGCAGTAACAATCACTAGATCTGGTTATTGAAAGATATACCACATACCAAACATTTTAATGCTCTGATTCATGCATGTATTGATGATGGTTTTGGTTCAAATGCAAGGAAAAAAAGGCTATAATATCAAATAGCCAATACTTCATATTCCATCTCATTCCAACCAATGGGGCTATCGCCCCCCTGCACGCACGACGCAACGTAACAATCACTAGATCTAGTTGTGAAAAGAATATACCACATACCCAACATTTTAATATCAGATTCATGCATGTATTGATGATGGTTTTGGTTCAAATGCAAGGAAAAAAAGGCTATAATATCAAATGGCCAATACTTCATATTCCATCTCATTCCATATCGTTGCAAGTTTTTCAACTTCTCTCACACCGTTTGAAACAAGTCTAGATTTTATTTATAATTCATTTATTTGATTGAATTTATGTCATTTATGAACGTGCATTTGAATAATTGTTCATTGAATTTTGTAGGATCATGAATTGGGATCAAGTTCGGATGAGCAAGATATTCCACCAATGCAAAAATGTCTCAAGCTCTTATCAAGAGAAAAATACCACATGAAAATGTTTGATGAAAATGGACAATTGCTTTACCTTGCAAATTGTAACATGTCATCTTCCAGTAACCTATAGCCTAGGTCAATGGTATTACACTGTGAATTGGATCTCTTTTATGGCATGCTAGTGGTATGTGCTTGTTCAAAATGTAAAGGGTTGAAGAAGAACCCTCGACGTGTCATATTGTATCATTATATTAATGATCGACTACCCAAAGTTGATGGTCTAATACCGCCCACTGCGGTCAATAATCCAATAGGTGATATAGAAAAGACACGTATGAACACTTCCATATGCTCATTTTTTGAAAATTTGGAAGCCAGATCAACTATGTTTCATCCTAAATTGGCCAACTTGTCTCCTTCTGTTGATCCAATGGAGAGTTCTTATAGTGAGTCAAAGTATAATATCAATACTACCCAAAACATCACTACTAGGAGATCAAAAAAGTTGAATGAGCTAAGAGCAAAAATGTCCAAGTACACACCAAAGTCTGCTCAATTGTTGGAAGGTAGAGATGACTTCCCTCTTCCTATCCATCTACAAAGTAAATAACAAACCTGTTAAACCGAGCTTTGTATGACGCTTGGTCGTCGTCCATGCATGTGCTCGACGTTGGAACCAAATTCTCTTTTTGTAGTAATAGTTATATGATTTCCAAGTCTAAAACAAATGTTGCAAATCTTGGGTTGTTTATCCTTTCACATGTATTCATTCCTCCCAAACAATCAGTGACACTTATGTTATTTTGTGGTCCTCTTTATAGTCGGCCCGATTACTTGAATATTGACAAATGCAAACATAACATTTCCATGTATAGTATGTGCATGAATGGTTATGCTTCTAGAAACTTTAATAAGAATTTTTTTATATATATCAACGGTCATCCACGAACTCATGGGAACATCCCAGGGTTCATAAATACTTGAAGGGCTTCATTATTTAGTGCAAATTGTTCCTTTGAGGAACACTCCAATGACAAAGAGTTCTTTATGAAAAGGAATAAATACAGATTTATTGTTGTGCATGCAATACATAGTTTGTCTCCTAGTGACGAGTTTTTAATAAACTATAACTTTCATAGACCACCAACCACTCATGAAAAATACCTTGCATTGGGTCTACTTTTAGATGTCCCCTTGGGGCATAAGAAAAAGATGATTGAGTAATTGTATTTTTTTATTTTCAATGGAACTAATGTAAATGCATTGTTTAATTCGACATTTGTTTTATAAAGTGGTTGGTTGCATGTTACAATCATTACATCAAAGATGGGGCTAAGCTCCCTATAACTTCTACACATGGACTTTTGTTTGTTTTATTTATTGAGTTTGCTTAATATTTTTAAATATTAATATAAAATTAATTTAATTTAATATTATTTTAACCTTAACAAATTAATTAATATCTTCACTAACAAAATCAAATACTTACATTTCCTTATGAGGAGATTCATAATCAGAAATATCGATAATAGCACCTATATTTCACTTGGGGGCCAAATATCCCATTTAGATGGGTCATGTGGTGGTTTTATAGCCTTGTTCATTGCCCATGGGCAATAGAAGCTTCATTTAGAACCTAATTCTCTCATTTTCCTTCTCCTACAATGGTCAATTCTCTAAGACCCAACCCTCATTTGAAAAACCTCCTAAGAGTTCCTAGGAGCTTCATTTAGGGTCCCAAGTTCTTTGACTTTCTACCCATACCCTGATAAAGTCCCCCAAATCATCCCTTGAGTGCAAAACTCCTAATGGCACTCATTTCCCACTCATAGGCCCAAAATCATATTTATAGCACTTAAGTGGTGGTTCAAGGCCTTGTTCCTAGACCATAAGACTTAGAAGGTTCACATAGGTTATAAGCTCCTTGTTTTCCTCACTGGACCATGATTAAGGGCTTGAGATCCATACCTGGTGCACAAAACCTCCATGACGACACTAGTATCCCACTCAAAGACCATATATTCCCTCTATAGGGCATATATGGTGGTTAAAGATTTGATTAGGGAGTAAAAGGTTCATAGAGAAACATTTTTAAGGGAGTAATCCCATTATTAGATGTGACATTTAATTTAAAATGGTTGCATAACAAAGTGCAACCTTCAAAAGTGTATTCTATTTGTCAAAAGATTATTTTTTTTATTCTTTTAAAAAACAAAAAAACATTTATATAGACACAACAAAAGTGTATAACAACAAAGTTGTAGATCACTTCAAGATCTTTGCAAATATCTAAAGAGCAACAAAAAAGGATGTTGGGAAAAAATTTGTGAGAAAATTGCAAATATTATTTTTCCTATCAAAAGAATTATTTTTATATTATTTTGAAAACAAGAAAATACATATCAATAAATATAGAAACTTAATAACATAAAATTTGTATATATCTTCAATATCTTTCCAAGTATGTAAATAGTGCCAAAAATAAATGCTGGGATAAAATATTATACACAAATTACTAAATTACTCTTGATAATTTTAGGGGTGGAAATTTCTTATATAATTTATATATTTTTTTTTGTGAAAAATAATGTGTTCCTATTATTAATGCATGCACATTTATAAAGTGCATGAATGTTTATTTTTAGTTCTTATTTGACAAACTTCACAATATTTTGCATGGTAGTTCAAAAGACATTAAGGGTATTTTAAAAGGAATGTGTACATTTTCATGGGAGAGCATGTTCCCAATTCCAATTGCCAATTTTTTAACCATCAACTTCATGCATGATCCCTTTTGTTTTTTCCATAAACCACTTCATGACGTTTCCATAAGTTATGTTTTCCGTAAGTGATGTTATAATGTTTTTAGCTCCATAAAAGGGTATTAGGGACCTATACATGGCAAGCCTAAAATATGATTTAGTGTCTCATGGGCTCTAGATATTGTCTCAAACCCACATAGGCCCTATAAAGGGAACATTTATCCCATGGATATGATATGTGCACCATTATGAGTTTTTCCACACTAATGATGAGTTTGAAGGCCCTAGTCATGGTTGGAGGATGAAAACGAATGTCTTAGGGCATGAAGCATGATTTTAGAATTCATGAGCCATCATGTGTTGGGTTTGAAACCATCACAGGGGACATTTATAATGAACCTTAGCCACTATAAGCCTTTCACACTATGGATTGTATTAGGGCCTAATATGGCCCACATGTGAAAATAATGTTTTTTTTCTTAAATTTGATGCTTTATGGACTATTCATGATTCAAAGAGCCCTATAATATCAAATAAGCTCACAAAGGGAATGTGTAAAGCATCATTTAATTAAGGATTTCTTACGATTAATTGTGGAGGACAAATCATAGTTGTATATTAATTATTTGATAAGACATATGTATTAATAATATGATTTTGATTACATGATTACAAAAAATATGAGAATGAATATTAGTAATTGTAAAATTTACATAGAACACTAATGTCATAGGATGCATGCATATTATCTAAAATTAAAAAAAAAAAATTGGGAGGGAAAGTATTATATGTCCATGTTATCTAATGACTTTGTATCAAATTTTATTTTGTCCTAAAATACATGGTGGTGATTGGGACTGCATAAACCAATTAATTAAATTCATCATTTCCAAATCATTCRTCATTGTGTTTCATTTTGACAATATTTTTAAATAGTTTACAACTCATCTTWGATGAAATTGCATGCATTTATGGATCTATTTCTATGGATACAAAATATATTTTTTTATATAAATGTTATTATTTGATGAATTGCATGCATTTATAGATATATTTTTATTAATTCCAATTATATACACAAAAATTATAAAAATGTTATTGTTTCCTATTATTTTAATATTTTTCGTGTAACATGTATCATAATTTAAAAATATATGTCTATGTTTTTGCAATGAAATTTTAACACAATCATTCTTAAAAAAATGATTTGATGAATTGCATGCATTTATAGATATATTTTTATTAATTCCATATGTGTGTGTTATTGTTTCCTATTATTTTAATATTTTTCATATAATATGTATCACAATTCAAAAATACATGTCTATGTTTTTGCAATGAAATTTTAACACAATCATTTTTTAAAAATTGACATTTTTGCCTACAAACTTTAAAAACATTGATTTTATTAACACCTTTATTAATTTTTAATATTATTAATATAAAGCGAGGTTCATTTTATAGTCTAATATGACACTTTTTTTTTTAAGATGAACGGTTATGGGATTATATTAGAAACTTGGCATGAATGCCTCAATTCAGATTACAAAATTTGGGGGCAAAGCCCAGAGTACTTCTCCTATTCGGAGGGTCACGACATTTGTGTTAATATTCCAGTTCTTCTTACAAGCAACAATGGTATCCATTTCCGTAGTCTAATATGACACTTGGCATAAGTCATCCCAATATAATATTTGAAAAAAAAAAATCCGAATATGGAATATATTTGTACTATCACTACTCATAAATATAACAATTATAAATGTAATTATGAACAATTATTATAATGTTATCAATAAAATAAATGCGAAAATAATATTTTATAAAAGTAATTTTTCTTTGTAAACATGTTTAATCAACATATTGTACATTTCTAGAAATTAAATAATTCACTTTGAAGATGAATTTAACATTATATGACATTAATAGTTATAAGTTTTTTCAATTACAATCCAAAATAAATGATTTCATAAAACTAAAGTTAAACATTATATGACAACTTTAAATTCTCATGAGTGATACGTCTTAAATTTAATTTAAAAACAAAGAAATCATTAGTGTACTTATTATACATTTTATAAATCAAACAACAACATCAACATGATTCGAAAAAACACAATATACATGTGTGCTATATTGTTTATAGCGCATCAGAGGGGTTGTTACATAAAAATGCATCGAGAAACAATTTAATTGACAAAGTACATATGCAAAGTTCCACAATTAAAGTTTTCTGGAGGTTGTGCTTTGTGTAGTAAATCACTCTTCGTTGCCTCTCATAATTTAGTGCATAGACTCAATTCTTTGCCACTTCCTCAGTGCTCAGTCTCACATCTCCTCTTATGCGGGCCACTCGACTTTTTCCAAGATACCGTCCTCTTCATTCATATAGCCATAATATGAACTGGCATCAATTCGCTTGTAGATCACATACCTACACCTCATCTTTTTCATTTCAATGGGGCTTATCGCATATCTCTTTGAGGATGGGGAGAAATTTCATAGCCCCAAAGTATTTATAATCGAGGCCCTTTCATGTGGCACTGGGCACATCAACTTCGTTCCCTTTCAATTATGTCATCTTGGCCCCTACTTTGGCATAGTTAGGACTGCCAAGCTCTATGATCGAAGCTTCTTAGTGCCCCTTTGTCCTGTTCAACAAGAAATGACCCTAGTGGATGTCTTAATTATAACACTATGTCAATCTCAAGAATGATCTAAAACAAAGTTACCAACTTAATGAGAATTGTGACATCAAAACAAGAACTCTAGCCCAAAAATATCATATTTTTTGGTTAAAAACATCAAAATCAACCCCCAAATTTAAAAGTGGTGCTACCAGTAGCACCATTTTTGGGGGAGGTAGTTAAAATTGCAACTTGTCTAAAATCACACCCTTGACATTGCGAATAAAACCCTGAAATTGACATTTGAATTGAAAAGTGATGCTACTAGTAGCACCATTTTTTTAGGAGGTGGTTAAAATTGCAACTTTTTTGAAATCATACCCTTGACATTTCGAACATAACCCTGAAATTGACCCTTGAATCGAAAAGTGATGCTACCAGTAGTACCACTTTTTTTTTAGTTAAAATTATGACGTAATTGAAATTGTGGCCTTGACCACTAGCACCGCTGCAAATAAAACATTGAAAATGGGCTCCTAAATCTAAAAGTGTTATTACTTGATAATTTATGTATTAATTTATTTTTATTTTTAATAATTTATATTAAGAAAATAATTATGTTATTACTTGATAATTTATGTATTAATTTTTTATTTTTTTTAATGATTTATATTAAGAAAATAATTAAATTGGAAAAAATAACACCCCTAAATAAATTCCTTTGTTTTAAAGAAAAAAATAAATCTTTTAAAATCAAGAAAAAACAACATTTTTTGTTCGAAAAAAAACAAACAGTGATTTTTACTTAAAAAACTAATAAAATCTAAAAAAAAAATTGGAAGAAAAATAAAAAAATTACCCTTAAAACCAATGTTGCACGAGTTTTCGAAACATGAGAACGTTGGGAACGTGGATACGAGTGTTCGGAACGAGTATAAGTTTCCCCCAAAAAGTTGGGAGCAGACAATAATATATATTAAAAAAATAATAAATGTTTTAGATTACAATGTATTCAGATAATGATAAAATTGAAGGTCAATCCAGGACAACGTTGTTCCTACTTCAACAAGTAACAACTACAATATCGAAATTACTAATTTAATTTGTACTAATAATTTTATGAATATATTTAACACAATATTGAAAATTTAACATCCATTAAGAAATGAGAAACAAAATTGAAAATACATATATAAAGTTTTAACATCTTTTAAAAATTAAACTTTACATATATAAACTTCAAATGTCTTTGTAAAATTGAAGCATTAATCTTGTTCTGATTGGAAAAAGCTAAATAGTGATACTCTTGTCACTTGGAAATACAATAAAAATCAATGATATGGTTGGTTGATAGCAACAACAAACTAGAGAAAATGAAGGTATTGTTTTATTCTACTTTCATGTTTACTCTGGGTTTGAAGAAAAACACACATGCATTGAAATTTGTTCATATCCACAACTATAAAGTGAGTAGTATTAAATTTTTTTAATTAATAATATTTAGTGTAGTTTAGTCTTTGCTTTATAGTGATATGTTAAATAAATATAATGAAAATATTAGTAATAAATTATGTATTTGTAATAATGAAATAAAAAAATTTACATTTTAATTTAATAGAATATTAATTTAAAGCCCTCTATTTCAGAAACTAGTTCTCAAGCTTTCATTTTCTTGATGTTGAAGCTCCCAAAAAGCCCCAAAGTTCTCAAAACAGTTCTCAACCAATTGAGGACGTTCCCTACTAATTACCAAGCTCCCAAAACGTCGATAATGAGTTTCAATGATGTTGAAAATGTTGAGAACAATTTTAGTACAACTGTGCTTAAAACACTAAATTTAAAAAATAAAAAACCATAAAAAAAACAAAAACAAAAAAATAATTAAAATTAAATCTAAAAATTAAAATTAAAATAGACCCTAACAATNAAAAATTAAAAAAATAAATAAAATTAAAACTTAAATATAATAATTAAAAAAGCGCATTTTTCGGTTTTTGTATGGTTTTTTATATATGTTTCTAATTTATTTAAAATTTTAAATTTGATTGAATATTCTTTTTAAATTCTTTTTAAAGTTTGTATTATATTTAAAATTTAAAATTTTATTTCATTTTTTAGTTTTGTTGTTTTTAATTTTTTTTTATTAAAAATAATTGTAATATATTTAAAATTTTATTGAATTTTTTTATTTATTTTATGTTTATAGTATATTAAAATTTTATTGAATTTTTTAGTTTTGTTGTTTTTTTAATATTGTGTTTTAGTTAGAGTGTTTTGTATTTTCTCTATTTTTATTTTATTTTTTTAATTTTTTTAATGTTTTTTTTATCTTTTATGAATTTTTTTTTTTAAATTTGGTGTTTTAAATTTATGATTTTTTTTTCAAATTTGGTGTTTTAAATTTAGTACTTTAAAGGTAATTTTTTACTTTAAAAACATTTTTTATTTTACTATTTTTTTATTAATTTTTTATTAAAAATTGTGTTTTGTTTTTTTTTCTTAACAAAAAATGTTTTTTTTTTTAGAAAAAAAAAAGGAATTTGTTTAGGGGTATTTTTTTTTCCATTTTAATTATTTTCTTAATGTAAGTTATTAAAAATAATAAAATTAGTTAATATATAAATTATCAAGCAATAACATTTTTAGATTTAGGAGTCAATTTTTAACTATTTTATTTGTGGCGATGCTAGTGGTCAAGTCCACAATTTCAATCATGTCATAGTTTTAAATCCAAAAACAAAAGTGGTGTTACTAGTAGCATCACTTTTCAATTCAAGGGTCAATTTCAGAGTTTTTTTCACAATGTCAAGGGTGTGATTTCAAACAAGTTGCAATTTTAACCACCTCCCAAAAAAAATAGTGCTACTAGTAACATCACTTTTTGATTCAAGGGTCAATTTCAGGGTTCTATTCGCAATGTCAAGGGTGCGATTTCAAACAAGTTGCAATTTTAACCACCTCCCAAAAAAATGGTGCTACCAGTAACACCATTTTTTGAAATAGGGGTAAAAATAACCACTCTAAAAAATGAGAGTTACTCTGGAGAGTTCTCATTAAGTTGGTAACTTTGTTCTGAGGTCCATATTGTATATTTAATAGAAGTTAAGAAGCACATTTGGAAAAACAACTAATGATCCATGAACTTTGTCAGCATGTCTTATCACTAAATATTAAGCATTTCCTTGACCTTAGCCTGCTCCTCCATGAGATCCTAACTCATGTACTTAATAAGAAGCTGATCATGTTTCTTCTTCTCCACAACCATGCGCTCAATCACTTTCTCATCCAGAAGGGGCACAAGAGAAACAAACTCTCACTCTCTCTGCTATTGGTTTCCCTTGTCATGCTCTCCCATTTCTTCTGCCACATCCTCATCTTCCTCGAATAAGACTGACTTAATGGCAATGACCTCATTGCTCTTGATCATCAACCTAAACTCCCTCTAGATAGACTCGATCCTCTTCCACTCCCTCAACACTCTAGCTCGCATCTCCTCCTCTGCGGGCCGCTCAACTTTCTCCAAGATATTGTTCTCGTCATCCATGTCACCATAATAATTGGTGCCAATTTGCTTGTAAATTGCATACCTAGACCTTCTCTTCTTTTCCTCGAGGGGCTTCTCAAATAGCTCATTGACATTGGGGAGGAATTTTCTAGCCGCACTTGTAAAATTGATTGTTGGAAGATGGCATGTTAGAATCTTTCAGCAACCAATTGTACAAGTGCGGAAGGGAAATTCTTCCCCGACGTCAAAGAGATATCCAATAAGCCCCGCAAGGCGAAAAAGAGGAGGTCCATTATGCAATCTACAAGGGAATTGATGCCAATTATTATGGTGACAGGGATGACGAGAACGATATATTGGAGAAAGTCGAGCAGCCCATAGAGGAGGAAATGCAGTCTAGAGCACTAAGGGAGTGACGGAGGATCGAGTCTATCTAGAGGTAGACCAAGTTGATGATCAAGAGTGAAACATCATTTCCATTAAGTTGTTCCTATTCGAGGAAGATGAGGATATGGTAGAAGAAATTGTAGAGTAGGACAAGAGAAACCAATAGTAGAGAGAGAAAGAGTTTGTTTCCCATGTTCCCATTCTAGATGAGAAAGTGATTGAATGCATGGTTGTGGAGAAGAAGAAACATGATGAGCTTCTTAGTAAGTACATGGGTGAGGATCTTATGGAGGAGTAGGACGAGGCCAAGGCAATGTTTAATATTTAATGATAAGGCATGCTGGAAAATCTTATGGATCATCAGTTGTCTTTCCAAATGAGCTTCTTAACTTATATTAAATATTCAATATGGAGCTTAGGTCATTCTTGAGATTGATACAATGTTATAATTAAGACATCCACCAAGGTCCTTTCTTGTTGAACAAGGAAAAGGGGCACTTGGAAGCCTCGATCGTAGAGCTTGGCAGTCCTAAGTATGCCAAAGTGGGGGCCAAGTTGACAGACTTGGAAGGGAATGAAGTTGATGTGCCCAAGTGCCTTGGTTACAGATACTTCAGGGCTACGACATTCATCCCCATCCTCAAAGATCTATTCAATAAGTCTCCTCGAGGAGAAAAAGAGGAAGTGTAGGTATGCGATCTACAAGTGAATTGGCATCGGTTCATATTATGGCTACAAGAATGATGAGGACGATATCTTGGAGAAAGTTGAGCATCCCATGGAGGAGGAGATGTGAAGTAGAGCATTGAGGAAGTGGCAGAGGATTGAGTCCATGCGCTAAATTATGAGAGGCACCGAAGAGTGACCTATGTTTTTTCCTTTGCAAAGAATAACCTACAAAACATTTAATTGTGGTGGTTTTCATATGTAGTTTACCGGTTAAGGGTTGTCTTACAAAACCACCCGCGATGCCATTTCACATATGAAGTGTGTAACGCGAGGCGATTTGTTCTACGGAACACACTGTTGTAGTAGACTTTGTTAATGTTAAACCAAGTAGTGTGCCTAGTTATATTAAATGCACTGACTGTCTATGTTAGTTCGAGCACCAGACACTTTTAACCGGTGTGTTGTATTTTCTTGATGCATTGTTAAGGGACGCGTTTTAAAAGACACATCGGAATGATAGTTTTTAAACTATTTTTCTTGGTCATGGATGATTTTAGCGGCTAAATTTCGCTCATGGGCTAATTTTCCATGGTTTTTCCCAAAACAAATATTCTCCATTCTAACCAAATTCTATAGGATAAAATTATTTTACCTTAAAAATCACCAAAATTTTGTACAAACTATATAAAATCCATAGAAATTTGAATATTTTTACAAAAATATCGACATACATTTTATAGTTGGCATATGAAGGATTAGTAAGATTCGCCAAGGTTTATACATTTTAAAATAAATTTCCATCCTTAAAATCATCCATGTTCTCGGTGCAACTAAATTAACCGCCTTGGTGCATTTCATTTAACGTAATGCACTGACGCTCCATTTCATCTTTGTATGCGTTGATATCAATGTGTTTGTATTATAATGCACCGGGAATGGGGCATCCTATAAAACGAACCGATATGGTAAATTATTATGTATTTTTTTCATTGTGTTGTAGTACACATGACCAATGCATTTTAGTTATCTGATGCACCACAAAGGAAATTTTTTGTTTCAAAAATTTGTTAATAGAACGCACCAACGCATTTATATCAATTGACATACTTCATAACATCTTTGCGGTGCTTATCATGAGATGCAGTGTGTTGATAATTTGTGAAAATTCGGTCGGTATCGTGATCTTTACATTATCGGTGCGTTGTTTGGATCTAGTCACCAGGGATAATTTTAAGGATGGAAATTTATTTTGAAATGTAGAAACCATGGTGAATCTTATTGGTCCTTTATATCTCAACTATAAATGTTTGGTGATATTTTTGTTAAAATATTCAAATTTCTAAGGATTTTATATAGTTTTTATAAAATTTTGGCGATTTTTAAGGTAAAATAATTTTGTCCTATAGAATTTGGGAGAATAATTTTTAGAATGATGAATCTTTTTGGGAAAAAGCATGGAAAATTATCCCATGGGCGAAATTTAGCCCCTAAAATTTTCCCTGCCAGCCACACCAACAGGTGAAAATGTTTTATATCAACTTATGTGGTGTGATGTGTTAATATAAAAGCATTGGTGCTACCATGCTATTGGAGCACCAACATTTTTTTTAACGATGCATTTTGTTGTCGAGAGCATCGGTTACGGGCCATCCATTGAAATGACACAGCGCAATGGTGTGTTTGGTTAACAATAACACACTGTTGACCCATATTTTATGAAATGCTATCATGACCTTGCAATTTTTCTAGCTGACAATACTGGTGTGTTATAGTTTCCAGAGCACTGACTTGATGTTTATTGGTGCCCCATATAGTATAATGTACTGGTGCAGTTTCTGTTAGTATGGAAAAGCTCCATTATATTGATTCATTGCAAATTAAGCGGTGTGATTTGTTACTAGGAAAGCACTGATGCGACTATTTTATTGAAGCATCACCATTTAGTTTAATGGGGTGTTGTGAATAGTAGAGCACCATACATGGGGCGTGAAAGGAAACACCCTACAATGTTGAATCGACTGATATTTGTTTTAGTGTAGATTTGTTAATTTCACTGGTACATTTGTTTAAACTGTTTACACCGCTCAATTATATTTCATGTGTCATTTTTTAACAATGTGCTTGGTTAAATGGAACACATTGGTGCTTCGGAGTTGGAAAAGCACAGATGCGTTATTTATTGGGCATTGTCCTTTATAACGCACTGGATTCGGGTTGTTTAAGCAGAAGCACCACTTAATGTAAAACTTGGATGCACTAGTGACAGTGCTTACTGTGAAGTTAGCATAGGACGCATCACTCTAGGGCAAGCTGAATCAAAACAAAGCACCGTGTGGAGATGGAAAAAAATTGAAAAAAGTCCCAAATTTCAAGCTAAATTCAAATTTTAAACTCATGAAAATGGAAATGGGAAGGTAATAAACAAATTACCTAGACTCTTATGTCCTAAGAAGGCATGGTTCCACCGTTGAGAGGAAATGAAAATTCAAGGTAATTTTCAAAAAATGGAAATGTGTGGAATATTGACTAGTAGATCTATCCAAATCACTAAGAAGCATAAGAAACATGGCGTTTGTGAAAATAGAGTAAGCATCAGTGCTTTCTTGAGAGATTGGAAGCATTGGATGAGGTGTCACAATGAAAATCACTTTGGTAATTTCTTTTTATTTACCCTTACCGCGGTGCGTCGTAGGACATTGTGTATGCACTGATATGTAAGATTCAATGGTACCAATTGATGCAAACCTCCCTTCTCTCCTCRAGTTGTGCGACCACCCRGTCTAGAATCSTTCAAATCAAGGAGTCAGATCAACTCTTCAGGCCTTTATTAGACCCCAATCAATCTACATAGGTCCCSTTTCCTTCAAAGTGCAGGTTCTGGCAAACCCGCGGGCTCTGTCCTAGCCCCTTTGAAGAATTAAATAACAGGCGCTAGMTCCCCTCTCTAGGTCCTTTCCTTCATATGACCTTGGGTTATGACCTCACGTAAACACGTKATTGCARAGTGACCAAAAGTGGTTTGAGACCACACCGCTTTTCTCCTCGCAATTCACTATTATCCACCATGTGTCCCTTTAGCAATACCGTGGTTTCGATTGCGGCCCTGTCTAAGAATTTTAAAGTTCRAGCACTTTATGGCCCCGTAATTAAGCATGATCGTTGATCTTCAATATCGAGCGATGCCTCTTGACCAACGGCTACAATCTGTCCTCTATCTACCTTGGTCAACTRTCAGTCAGTGACCCTTTTCCTCCTTCTGCACAAACTCCCAGATCTCATGATCTATCGACGCATGCCCTCCTCTCAAATTGATGGCTAYGATTGATTTCKCCCTTCGGAMTTTGAGAGTTTCAACTCTCAACTCTCACTTCCTCCACAATAATTCCACCTGAAATCGATGATCTGTCAATGCGTGTCACTCACAGATCAATGATTGTGGTTCACTTCTTCTCTTCAGGCTTCGGGAGTTTCAACTCTCAATCTTCGCTTTCTCTCGAGACGCTTTCACTCGAAGACAATGATATGTCGACATGTGTCCCTCGCAGATCGATGGTTGTGGTTCACTTCGGCTCTTCGGGCTTTGGGAGTTTCAACTCTCAATCTTTGCTTTCTCCTAGAGTGCTTTCACCCGAAGACAATGGATTTTCTCCATGCATCCCTCTGGATATGATGATCCAGATTCACTTCGGGTCTTCGAGAGTTTCAACTCTCAATATTTTCTTTCTCCCAGAGTGCTTCCACCCGAAGACAACGGATTTTCACCATGCATCCCTCTGGATATGATGATCCGGATTCACTTTGGGTCTTCGGGATGCTTTCACCCGAAGTTCATAGATCTCTACCGCATTTCCCTTTGAATCTGATGGATACGATTTACTTCGGGTCTTAACCCAGAGTCCACGAATTTATGCCACGTGTCCTTCTGAATCAGACGACTACGATTGATTTCACCTTTCAGGCTTCGAGAGTTTCAACTCTCAAATCTTACTCCCTCCGCAGGACTTCCACCCGAAGTTGATGATCTATTGACATGTAACCCCCTGGCGATCAACGACCATGATCCACTCTTCGGATATTTCTCTCTCTCCTGATATACAAACTTCCGAAGTTGTAGATCTTGTGCCACCTGTCCCTCTAGATGATGGACGATCCCTAATCACTTCGGGACTTTGGGACTTTAGCAAGTCCGCTCTCATGTGCACACCAAGGGTTAAGGGTCGTGCACTTTACCTGGATCCGACAAATTTTGATCCCTCACGCTTAGATCCGACGGATGGGATCTGTCCTTCTCCTTGTTCGTTCCTTCTTCGTCCTGGAACCTAATCAAACGGTCCCAATCTCTTCCTATAGCCAATCTGATGGTTGTTGTCGCTCCTCCTCATGAGCTTCTTTGTTCTCCCGGACTTAGGAAATTTTCTAAGTCTTCAAAGATTTTGGTCTTTGAATCTTCTCCTGCAAAACCGGTTGAAAGGGTCTCGACCCTGCTTTTCCTCCTGAGCTTAGACAATGAATATTGTCCTCGACTCTGGCGCACACTTGTGCTCTGCGTGCAAACTTGCACTACTCCTTCTGAGCTTGTGAATCTTGGAAAAAGTTCACTTCTGCGCGCACTCCTTGCACTGTCTCTCTTGAGCTTTTGCTTACTCGAGTTCTAAGGTTTCAGTCCCTCTACTCCTTAAAGGGATTCTTGTGCCTTCTCGACAAGTTTTTCTCAATGCACACTTGTAGAGCTTACAGAGTGTTCAAAAAATCTGTGGGTGTCTTCTTCTCGACACTCTTCTCCTTGAACTCGACAGAGATTTCTCTTTGTGCATGCTTGCACCTGCTCAATGCCCACCTGGTAGGGCTCTACAAATTTCTCGGTGACTATGTCTCTCTGTGCTTATTCTGCACAGTTTCTCCTCTAAGGTATTCAACAACCTAGAGGCTTCTCTTGATTTTTTATCACTCTTGTGCACCCTCTTGGCACGTTATTTTTTGACTCCACAGAGTCTGGATGTGCACTCCTTGCACTGGCTACAAAACCTCCAATGTTCTGTTGTGCACTCCTTGCACAACCTAAGAACCCAGAACAATATTTCAAACTCAACAAGGATAGATAAATCTATCTTCCTACTGCAGATGAAACCTATCATGCATCTACAACATACATAAACACACACAGATAACATTCATTAGATACACATAACCACACAGAAAGTTCATATGCAGGAAAAACTACTTTCTTTCTATCAAGATGAATGTCTGATTACAATATGTGCAGGCTGGACTGTAACAGAGTCTCAATTCTCTCAAGCTCCCTCAAAGAACTATTCTATCTCCTATTTCCTCCTTTGAGGATTTCTAACTAACTTGCAACTACCTCCTATTCAGTAACCTAATCTCCAGCAACCTCATTCGGGCATACAATGCATCTACATATACAAGAAGGTTCCTAGGGTTCCCTCTGACTACTTCTATTCTCGAAAGAAGCTAACTACCCCTTAGTTCTGTTACATTAAAGTCTAGGAGTGAAAATCCTAGATCACTCGCGATCATTTGCTCCAAAGCGTTTTGATCTTCTTAAGTTTTCAATTAGTTCAAGAAAGATTTGTAGGAAACACCAGTGTTTCATATTCCGAAATGATTCAAAGGCACGCTGAGGCGTCGAGTTGTCTCTCCACGTGTGCTTGTTGACGATGCTCTTGCATCACCAATGCACCTTGATTGATGTTTGTTATTTTTTATAACTTTTGATAGTGCATTTGAACATCTATGCACCAGTGTGTTATGTTTTAGTTAAGTACCAGGGCGGATGTATCGTATAGGCGCACCGACAAAAAATGATCGCAAAACAATTATGACTGCTTGCGTTTGCTAACAACCTTTACTATGAACAATGACAGTGTGTTTGAACATTTTATCAATGGTGTGGTATGTTTAGATGTGCACTGGTGTGTATAGTCCTAAAAGGTGCACCAAAAAAAAAACCTCCACAAAAACCTACGGTCGCCCGCCTCTGCTAACAACCTCTGCTATAAATAGCTAAGGGATCATTTTTTCAAGGAGGTTTCGTAAAAACCTCCATAAGAACGTGCTCTCCTTGTAGTGTAAGGCATGTGCCCTTCTTCATCCCTTGGTCCTAACTAATCCATATAGTAATGTTATTGAGATCCTTCCTTTGGAGTAGTAAATTCCCAAATTTTAGAGGGTTTAATGCATAAGAGAGAACACATAAGCTTGGAATGTTGTATTAGATGCATTCCTCCTATAAGTTTTTTCTAAGAGACCATTTTTTATCAAAGAATTGATGGGATAACATGTAGGAAATGATAGAGGAGTGTGTAGAGTTACAATGCAAAAATGAAAGGTGACAAAGAAAAGTGACCAGATAGGATGAAAATTGGATGAAGGAATGTAAAGTGACCATCATTGACCTCTGTGCTAAACTTGTAGAGTAAGAGAATAATTTATAACACATGTGTGCCTAAGCTCTTTAAGTAGCTTGAGTCGTGTCCATAAAAGCTAAATCACAATGATATAGCCAATTGCTCTAACATATTGTGGATACCTACATGGTCAAGTTTAATTAGTTTGTATACTAGTTCTTCCCTCTCCGCAAAGCACAAAATGTTCTTGAGTGTTTATCCACTACAATCAACAAATAACTTAATAAGAGATTGTGATTCATGTCTACCTACAAGAGTTTGAAGATCTGATGCACAAGATGGTTGATGACAATAAAGTACACAAAGAGAATTTGGACTTTGAGACCAAGTGTGACCATATTCAAGCTTGTTTATACGGAAAAGTGCTTGGACTGCATTAGTAGATAGGTACTTAGTACTTTGGGGATCGATTGGATCTCCCTCATCCCCTTCTTGCACACAATTAGTGACTTGATACCCTTAATTCCTTTCGCACATAATATATAGTCACTTGTTTCTTCTCTAAGACATTGATGATATTATGCATTTGTTAATAGCATTCTCTTTCATTAAATAGAATTTACAAATGAATCATCCATTTTTTCCAATTTGGTGAATGAAAGCAACATACGAGTGCCACATCACTAGAATTATCTCAAGTAATGTCACAACTCCTTCTCATTTGTATTATGGGATTTTCACTTGAACAATTATAGTTAGATGGCACAGTCTAAGTCCCAACCTTCAATGATAGTTCACTTTAGTTTTGGGATGGCACTAACAACCACACTCTTTCCCTTTTCCTCAACTATGTTGATTTTGGTGGTTTCACTTAGTGATTCTACATTTGTGTAGCCCCATCATTGAGTACCTTGTAGTTTTGCACAACAACTTTCAATATAACCCACCACTCATCACCATGTTAGTAGTAATCACTCAATACATTAATTCAACACCCATTGCTATGTTTTTGAAGTTTTACTTAGTGAATTTTTGAAAGAAGAAATCAAAACCCTTTCTACATGTTTTTCTTCATTGGGTTAGATAATTTTGAGCTACCTTATTCAAGTTGAATCAATGTGTCAAGTAATACAGTGTTGAGCTTGAATTGGTGGTATATGTGTATTCTGGGGAAAAATCCTATATGCTTTGCATGTAATTGTACATAATTGTATAACATGTAGAATGATAACTTGAAGCAAAGAATTATGGGATTTCTTCTTTGAGGGAGGGAGTTGTTAATGAAGGATCCTCAATGACTCCATGAATTTGACAATTTGTATTTGCTAAGGAGTTGTCTCTCTAAGCAAATTATAGAAATCTAAATTTTGAGCTACCATTAGTTCCTATAGAACCTTCCCTATGGAGATAGATTCCCTATGAAGATGGAATGAAGTAAAAAAGAATAAAGAAAAAAAGACATGATTGAGGATTATTTTCCTCATTAGTATTTGCCACACCAAAATCCTTTTTTTTTTGGTGTTAGTGACTTGTCTCTTATATGTGTTGTAATATCCATTTTATGGCTTTTTATGAATTCTCTTGTAACATCCAATAATTTTTTATTTTTATTTTTTAAATATAAATGAATGAGAAGTTACCATTTTTTTCAAAAAGAAAAAATGTAACACAATAACTTAAAAACACTTATAGAACTAAGTAACATCTCTTAAGAAGATATTTTTTAAAACTATTTTTAACTATCCACAATGGGAAATATCATTTTTATTAGATATTTGACAACCAACCAATATCTCTTTTGTGTGTTTTCTATTATTATTCTTTGATTTAAACTTTACCATACTTAATTAAAATAAAACATATGCATAGAATTAAGCTAATACTAAATGAATTTTAACATTATTTAATTCTAATATATGATCTTAACATACTTAAATTTATTTTAAAATAACACGTGTTATTTAAATATCATATTACAATAATTATATCCCTAACGTGGCATGATTAAGTGTCATATATCCACTCTCCCATCAAACAAATATAGAAATCCTAGTTGTTGGCTTAAGAGGAGCTACCATGACTCCTTTTGTTCCTCTCTATGTTGTTTATTGACATAATGATTAAGTAATAACTAGTTTTCGAATCATTTAGAACTATTCACCCTCTTCTATGTCACCCACTTTGTTTAGAGAGATTCTTCTCCCCAATCAACCTTAGTGCAAGTCATCTTGACATTTTAATTATTAGAATATTCATCAAATCAAAATATAAGGGTGAATTTTCGATATAGGAAAGAAAATAATTAAGAATATTATATTACCAACAAAGTCTAATAAGATTCTTTGTCATGGACGAGGATGACTTTTAATACATCATAAGATTCTTTGCCATGGACGACGATAATGTTTTTTAGAGACATACTTGTGTGATATTCATGGAATGTTTTCACTTTATGTGGTCATTAGTGAGAAATTTCGGGATCCAACAATTTAGGTGAGATGTTTAAAAATTAAAAATCAATATTTTAATATATATATATATATTTATTTATTGATTGTTAGTGTTTAATAGAATATGGGTTACGATGTAACTAATGATAATTATAACTTGAATTTTAATAAAACAAAGTAAAAATACATATATATATATATTTGAATGTTCAATACATTAAGTAATATAAATTTTTATTACACATAGTTTATAATTGTTTAAACATAACAAAAGAAAAGAGACGCATCCACAATATCTCATTTCTTTTATTAAATCAAGGCCAGGCTCTTGGACCTATTACAACAAATTATTTTAAAAGACATTACCACCAACTTTAGCTTCTGTTTGATCACCTTCAATATAGTCACTCTTCACATGGTTAAATTCATAAGCCAAAAAGGTCTCGCCACTACCATTCGAAGGCTTAAGGCTTGGACTTCTGCAACAGTAATGACCACTGCCTCTATCCACCATTCCAACCATTTAATGGAGATTTACTCAAAGGCCAAAGTTGTCTTGCTTACTCATGGGAAAATAATTTTATACACATATTGAAGAGTATAAATGGTCAGAACCATTAATTTCATCATCCAATCAATTTGCATTCATAACAACTAATTCCCCTTCTTTTGTTGACGTGGCTATAGATCAAACGCCATTCTTGTGACTGCTTAAGTTATCTCTTCAACTTATGCAACATTAAATTAATCATTCCTCAACAATTTGCTAACTCCACAGTTTGTGAACTTTCCACATTTTGTTACTTAATCAACCATGGTAGAAGTGTAGTCAATATAGGAATTTTAAATCCTATAGAGCCTCTGTAGAGCATGTGTCAATCAACATAATGACAAGATACCTTCTCTAGCAAATACTATGTGTTGTTATCTCTTCTATGACCAAGTATTTCTTCCACAACAACTTCCTAGCCCTTATCTCTTATTCCATGGCAACTTCTTTGGAAACGATCTCTTCCTTTGTAGCAATTGTTGTAGCAATGTCTATAGTAACATACAATCTACAAAAAATATTATGAAAACAACATCTAAAACACTAAAAGTGAATGAGATGTGCAAGATAGCTTTTTGTGCTAGAGATTCTCTTGCATCACTTCTTCCTTCCTTATTTCTCTTATTCCCTTTGCTTAGGCATGCCTTGCTTGAAGCTTCAAGGCTCCTTCAAAAGTTTAATTTTATGAGCAAATAGAGCTAGGCATTGGTACATAATCGATCTCTACTTACTCAAAATTTGTGTCTCCTTTAGGAGTCTAATCTTATGAGGGCATTGATACTTACTCAATTTCTCCTTGTTTAGAACACCACCTACCTAAAACTTTGAGTTCCTTCTAGGAGCATGACCTTCTGAGATTTCATATCTAAACATTGATAATTAGTCATTTCCTACTTGCTTATGACTCCATCTCCCTTAAATGTGAGGTTTCCTCTAGAACATCAAAACCCCGAGTATTGAATTCTAGAGCACCAACACACCACCAACACTAAGTCAAATTTTGTTTTCCTGTAATGTTCCATCCATGGCGATAACTTCTCATGGGTTCTCTTTTACCAACACAAACTCTTTGTGATAGAGAAAAAATTAACATTCCCCAAACAAAAGAACCCCAAAAGTTCCAAAAGGAGATATGCACATAAATTAGGTCATAGGGCATGCAACTCACTGAGGTTATAGGTGGGCATTTAGCGCTCATGGGGATTATGTGTAGAACATCCTTTTAAAGTTTTATGAACTCATGCTAGGTTTGTTCATCACATGTCAACTTTTCTTATTTTTATATTAATTACTAATTATACTTTTTAAGAACATCATGGCACATATTCAACTAAAAAATTAAAATATTCTTAAATAAATGATTTTTATATACTTATGGAGTATTATCCTTTTTAACTTTCATAAAAAAAAAATAAAAAAAAAAAATTATATACTTTAATATATTTTTATAAGATATTTACACAATGAAAAATATATCAATTTTTATATTAATTACTAATTATACTTTTTTAAAACATCATGGCACATATTCAACTAAAAAATTAAAATATTCTTAAATAAATGATTTTTATATACTTATGGAGCATTATCCTTTTTAACTTTCATTTAAAAAAACAAATTTTATATACTTTAATATATTTTTATAAGATATTCACACAATAAAAAATATATCAAAATGAATTATTACAATGAGACAAACTCCACTACATCATAAAAGTATCAAAACATGTATTTTTATTCATTTATTTTTTTAGATTTTAAAATATTTTTATAAGATATTCACACAATATGATAAATATATCAAAATGAATTATTACAATGAGACAAACTCCACTACATCATAAAAGTATCAAAACATGTATTTTTATTCATTTATTTTTTTAGATTTTATTGAATTTTTTTTTTCGGGTGAGAAGATTTGTCATAATTTGTGATAAGGTGAGAATTTTTTTAGGGTGAGAAAAATTATCATAATAAAAATAATTTTTATATAGAAAAGTGCTTGGAGTGCATTAGTAGATAGGTAATTAGTACTTTGGGGATCGATTGGATCTCCCCCATCCCCTTCTTGCACAATTAGTAACTTGATACTCTTAATTCCTTTCACACATAATATATAGTCATTTTTTTCTTCAATAACATATTGATGACATTATGCATTTATTAATAGCATTCTCTTTTATTAAATAAAATTTACAAATGATTCATCCAATTTTTCCAATTTGGTGAATGAAAGCAACATATAAGAGTGTCACATCACTAGAATTATCTTAAGTAATGTCACACCTCCTTCTCATTTGTATTATAGGATTTTTACTTGAAAAATTATAGTTAGATGGCACAATCTAAGTCCCAACCCCCTTCAATGATAGTTCACTTTAGTTTTGGAATGGCACTAGCAACCACAATTCTTCCCTTTTCCTCAACTATGTTGATTTTGATGGTTTCACTTAGTGAATCTACATTTGTGTAGCCCCATCATTGAGTACCTTGTAGTTTTGTACAACAGCTTCCAATATAACCCACCACTTATCACCATGCTAGTCGTACGCACTCAATGCATTAATTCAACACCCATTGCTATGTTTTTGAAGATTTACTTAGTGAAGTTTTGAAAGAAGAAATCAAAACCCTTCTTACATGTTTTTCTTCATTGGATTAAATAATTTTGAGTGAGCTTATTCAAGTTGAATCAATGTGTCAAGTAATACATTGTTGAGCTTGAATTGGTGGTATTTTTGGATTTTGGGGGAAAATGCTCTATGCTTTGCATGTAATTGTACACAATTGTATAACATGTAGAATGATAACTTGAAGCAAAGAATTATGGGATTTCTTCTTTGAGGGAGGAAGCTGTTAATGAAGGATCCTCAATGACTCCATGAATTTGACAATTTTGATTTGATAAGGAGTTGTCTTTCTAAACAAATTATTGAAATCTAAATTTTGAGCTACCATTAGTTCCTTTCCCTATGGACATGGATTGAAGTAAAAAAGAATAAAGGAAAAAAGGCATGATGGAGGATTATTTTCCTCATTAGTATTTGCCACCTTTTTTTTTGGTGTTAGTGCCTTGTCTCTTATATGTGTTGTAAGATCTACTTTATGGTTTTTTTATGAATTCTCTTGTAGCATTCAAAAAACATAACTTATTTTTTTATATATATAAATGAATGGAAAGTTACCATTTTTTTCAAAGGAAAAAAATTTAACACAATAACTTAAGGACACTTATGTACCTAAGTAGCACCCCTTAAGATGATCAGTTTTTAAGATCATTTTTAACTATATTACTACATTCATATTTAAATTGACCATTATGTTAGGCAACTAAGTGAGAGCTAAAGTTCATTTTGTATACTACAGTGGGAAATATCATTTTTATTAGATATATGACAACCAATCAATATCTCTTTTGTGTGTTTTTTATTATTATTCTTTGATTTAAAGCTTGTTTTTGTTTACCATACTTAATTAAAATAAAACATATACATGGATTTAAGCTAATACTAAATGATTTTTAACATTGTTTAATTCTAATACATCATCTTAACATACTTAAATTTATTTTATAATAACAAGTGTTATTTAAATCTTATATTAAGATAATTATATCCATAACATGGCATGTAACATGATGTAGCATGATTAGGTGCCATATATCCACTTTCCCACTAAACAAATATAGAAATCCTAGTTGTAAGGGGAGCTACCATGACTCCTTTTGTTCCTCTATATGTTATTTATTTACATAATAACTAATTTTCAAATCATCCATAACCATTCATCCTCTTCTATGTCACCCACTTTCTTCAAAGGGATTCTTCTCCCCAATCAACCTTAGTGCAAGTCATCTTGACATTTTAATTATTAAAATACTCATCAAATATTAGAATATTATATCACCAACAAAGTTTAATAATATTCTTTGTCATGAACGAGGTTGACTTTTAATACATCATAATCTTTTTTAGAGACAAACTTGTGTAATTATCATGGTATGTTTTCACTTTATGTGGTCATTAGTGAGAAATTTGAGGTGGATTCAACAATTTAGGTTTAGGTTGAATATATCACCAACAAAGTTTAATAAGATTCATCGTCATGAACGAGGTTGACTTCATCATAATTTTTTTTAGAGACATACTTGTGGAATATTCATGACATGTTTTCACTTTATGTGGTCATTAGTGAGAAATTTGAGGTGGATTCAATAATTTAGGTTT
>SNQJ01S0014783.1:27972-42094 GCA_010110895.2 Picea sitchensis
TGAGCTTTTGTTAGCTTGTGGGTTCATAGCTTTGGTTCTTTGGCTTGGAATTATTGGCTTGGTTAGAGTGGCTTTGAGATTTGCTTTGTCAAGATAGATTGTGAGTAGCTATCAGATCTATGGTTTCAGAATCCTTGGAGCAAAAGTGTGTGGGGAACGAAGGACAGTTGGAAGGGACCTTACGACGTCAAGGCAATGGTTGTAATCTCTCTTTCACATTTAATATGATACAGTAATATATTTCTTTCCCATTAAGTTAGATTTACTTTATTACATAACTCCTTGATCATATGTATAGATTAGCTATTGAATATATTATTTGCTTTCACTTTGGTTGGTTTGTGCTGTTTTGATCTTGACTGCACGAGAGCGCTGGAGCGAAGAAGGAGCAACAAAGATTAAGGAAGCGATTACAAGGTACGTCTCTTATTCTCACTTCCCCTTTAATTCAATAGTTAGATCTAGGGAAAGCGATATATTCTGTCCTGTTTTGTTCTAGATCCAGGTGGATCTAGGGAGATCGGTTAGTGTCCGCACCTACGGATTTATCCATAAACAAAATTGGCGACTCCACTGGGGAACGGATTGTTTCCTAGTTAGTCTAGTTTCCCTTGCTTTGATTGCTTGTTTTTTGGTCTTTGAGTCTGTGGGAGATCCATTAAGACTCTCTGGTTTTGAAAAATTTTGTCCTTTTTCCAAATTTTGTGTTTACAGACATTCTCGCACTGTACCCTTTAGTGGTCTGCGAGAATCATTGATGTTCGCACCCTACTGTTCAGTTAGGTGCGAACTTCTCGCACCCTACCTATGTTTAGACTGCGAGAAGAATGTCACTCTGGTTATCCATTCTCGAGCCTCTGCCCAACTTTCCTGCTCTTCTTTTTCCTCTCTCCTTCTACATTCTGGCTGGCGCATTTGGCTCTCCTTGTCAGAGATGCCGATTTAAGGGAAGTGAAACTCGGAGTTAGCGCCGTAAATCATTGCCTGATCCTCTAGTCCCCGCTTTGTTCCCTCCTGTTATCCTCTCTCTTACTGGCCACCTAAATCCTCCTCACTGTGTGATGCGACTCAAATTCCCACTTCTCCGCCCTTCGCTGCGTTCCTTGCCAACCAGCGAATGGGCGTTGGACTTCTCGGGGCCCTCCTTTCGACCACAACCCGGGGACCTTCGCCAATTAGACATTTGTTTCACACCGGACTGGCTCTTTCAACTCTCCGGCACCCGGTCAGCAGGACGATTCGATGCCCAATCACGGATGGATGAATTAAGCCGATCAAATCCAGCGATGACAACCCCAATCTTGAGCCGGTTCCAATGCTAACCCGGAGTCTGGTAAACGGGCTTGCAGCGGTGCAAGCGGTATTGACTTTGAGTCGGGACATGGTGGCTGGTTACGCCTGAAACCACTGGGCGACAAAGGCTTCAACTCTGCGGTTGCTCTCCGGCGTTACGGGGTGCTCATCACCCCATCCCACGGAAGGCGGGCCAAACAATAACAACTGACCATCAACAACCTCCTGCCACCTCGTCCTCCTCCCTGGCGCAGTCGACTCAAATTCCCACTTCTCTCCCGCCCCTTGCTGCGTTCCTTGCCAACAGAATGGAGGCGTTGGACTTCTCAGGGCCCTCACTCGACTACAACCCAGGACCTTTACGCAATTCGACATTTGTTTCACACCCAGGCCCTTTGGCTCTTCCCAACTCTCCGGCCACCCAGTCGCTTCAGGACCAGATTCACGATGCCCAATCTCAGATGGATGGTCCGAAAGCCAGTCAAAATTCGCGATGACAACCCCAATCTTGAGCCGGTTCCAATGCTAACCCAGAATGCGAGTGGAAAACAGGCTTGCACTGGTGCAAAGCCTGGTATTCGACCTGAGTCGGGACATGAACGACCTTTGGTTCTGCCTAGAAACCCTGGACGACAAAGCCTCTCAACTCCTGCAGTTGCTCTCCGCGTTACAGGGTGCTCATCACCTCCCACCAGAGGCAGGCCAAGCAATAACAACCCAACCATCAACAACCTCCTCACCAATGTTGGCACTGGAAACTTTGGTCCACCCAAAGGCAGACCGCAAGGAGCAAAGGCTTCCATCACGGTCGGAGGACGTCCAGAAGGAAGAGCACGTGCTATCACAGACGAACGACGACATGCAACTCGAGGAGGAGCCGCCTCCTCCTGGGGACATGACATTTTGCGCCTTCTGCATGGCCGCGTCGCCGCACTACAGCCCATACTGGTGATCTGTCTCTTTTTTTTCTCTGTTGTTTTGTTATGTGCATGGCGACCTTTCATGCATTTGTCCATAGTTATTATAGTTATGATGTCTACACTTTCCACAGTTGTAACGACCACCCTTAGGGGCCAGAGTTTTGAACTCTTTTAGCATCAGTAACAGTCTAGACTTCAGTTATGAAGCGGTTCGGCTGGCTGAGCTGGTTTCCCCTCAGGGAAACTCAGTATTTATAGCTTGAAACCATGGAAATTCTCTGTAGTCCTTCATTTTGACAGACTTTTATACAATCTTATTTATTAAAAAAAAGTATTGAATACAATTTAAATAATTGTTTAAACTATTCATTGAGTAAAACATGTTATAGCGTTATATAAATTACTATAAATCTTCATACAATGTTATAATATTCTATAAATTATTCAGTCTCATGTATATGATGGAATTGTTGGGTGCAAAATGTATATGACGGAAGTGTTTGGTGCAAAATGTATATCACAGAACACGCTGAACATGAAAAGTGTGAACCCTCGACTTCGTATTTGTTCGATGCATTTCTATAAATTACTGTCTAATGTATATGACCGAGTTGTTGGGTACAAAATGTATATGACGGAAGTGTTGGGTGCAAAATGTATTTCACGGGAGAGGCTGGTCATAAAAAATGAAAAAAATGAACCCACGACTTCCCGAACCCGCCACGCCCTAATTGTTGGGTTACATTTGTTATGCATTAAATATTTCATATACTATCAAACTTAGATCCTAGGAACCTTCGTTCATGTACCAGACATTAATAATTTTTGTTAAATTTCAAATAAAACTAATTCAGGAATACTAAATTTTGCATGAATACCACATGCACTGCAACTTGCAGCCCAGGCATTTACTCCCCTTCTAGCCTCGCAGGGACTCCGTTGACATGAAACACTTGTTACAATGAGACACACTCCACTACATCATAAAAATATCAAAACATGTATTTTTATTCATTTATTTTTTAGATTTTATTGAATTTTTTAGGGCTAGAAAATTTGTAATAATTTACTTATCAATGGATAATAAAAATAATGTTTATTAATGTTACCCAATATAAATTAATATCCTTTTATATTAATATATAATTAAAAAAAATAAATTATTATTATAAAAAATTGCAATTACAATTACATATTATTAAAACAATTAGATTTTATTGAATTTTTAGGGCAAGAAAATTTGTCATAATTTATTTATTAATGGATAATAAAAATAATGTTATTACTGTTATTCAATATAAATTAATATACAATTTGAATGGGTTTAATGGTTAATAACATGTGTTTCCTCCTAAGAGGTTACATGTTCAAATCTAGAAGAGGTAGGTTATGTATACCTAGCCTAGAATTTATTTGGCCATTTCAACTTGATGATGAACTCCCTACATTCAGCGATCTGTTTTTAAAAACTTCACACTCTAAAATAAAATGTTTTTCTGTTTTCACTTTTTGGAAGTGCAGAACACACTTCACAACTTCACAACTTGGGAATGCGATGGGGAAAATAATTGTTGTTTCCCTCTTGAAATATTCTGAAAGAGGAATATTCTGAAAGACGAGCAGAAGTTGCCAAAGGAATACGAAGATTCTACGCAATTATTTTCAGCAACGTGTGTGATTTTTGCAAATTCCATTTGTACCGTACACCTTGGATTGCGGTTCGACATAGTAGGGGAGGCATTATTTAAGGCCATTATTTCCTTCGAGAAGAGTCGTGTGCTCGAACGGGTCTTCACCGTTATTATCAATGGGTGCTTGTTACAGTAAGTTCATAACTGTTCCCTTCTGTGTGTATTTTGGGTTGGTAAATTTACTTAGTTTAGTGCAAGATATGCGAATTTGTTTTGATTAGTTGCAGAAAACACACACCCGAGAGTTTCGTTCATTATTACAGAGAGCACACAGACGCTATAGAATGATCTTATGATGATCTTTTAATGGGGTTTGTTTATTCATAAATCATAGAAAAGACTGGTTCTTTGAGCACTTAGTAAACTCTGTGATTTTGCAATATGTATAGAAATAAATAAGCAAGTTTAGGGAAGCATATTTTGGAACTCTCATGATTGGTTTTCAAGTTTTTTGCTCTTGCATTGTTCTCAGTGGTAGATGCAGTTTTCTCAAATTTTGATTTTGAGCTGGCAGAAGCACATGTTCAAACATAAACTTCGTGTTCATTCGGCATCCAATTACTCATAGTGCCTTGGAAGAAGTGCTTATTAGGCATCACGTTCTCATGGTGCCTTGGGAGGACATCAGGGTATATTAGCTTACAATTTCGCTAATAGCAGTCCCAGTGATCTGAGGCACCATGTAAATCATTCTTTAAAAAGGATCCAACAAAGTCGCTCTAAAGTGGTGAATAGGGGGCTGAGTTATAAAACTCATTAGTCCGCCTCTGCGTTTTGAAGAGAGGGCAAGTCGGCGGCTCATTTGAGAAAACATACAAAGAAGAAAATCGTTTACTTTGGAAATACAGATGGAAGGACCTGAAACTGTTATTCTTAGGCCTTTCTTTAGGCATGCACTTGCACTTGTGTTTCACTTGCTCATTATTGTTTCTTTCATTCCGGCCCTTTGCTGGAGAAGATGGGCAGGTTGCAGTAATAGATCATCCCAACGGCTTACTGATCGTTCCTCCAATCCAGCTTTTACTAACAAACTTCGGTTGGGTTTAATGTATAAGCTGATCCTTTGTTGTTGCATCTCTCTAGCTGTTTGCCACACTCTGATTGGCATATGGAGCACTGTGTACTGGTGGCTGAAGAAAAGGGCCAACGATTTTCCTGCCGAGGCAGAGTATATTGTTCAGGCACTGGCTTGGTATATAATGACATACTATGCTTATCATTCTGTTGGAAAAGGAAGGAGAGAGAAGTTCCCACTTTTATTACAGATATGGTGGTTCTCGTCATTCATTTTGTTCACCTTTTTGCTCATTCTTGACATATTACTCTTGAGGGATCGGAAAATTATTTATCCTTATATTTGGGTTGATATACTGGCTCTCTCTATTTGCAGCTTCTTGTGTTATGTTAGCTATTGTGGTAGAACCAACACAGATTCATTTACACAAAGCATTCAAGAGCCTCTGCTTGAAAGCGCTTCAGAGAAAAGTGCAAATATTAAACTGGTTACTCCTTATACAACAGCAAATATTCTCAGCCTTATGTCATTTTCTTGGTTAAATACTTTGCTTGCTGTTGGGTTTAAAAGGCCTTTACAAATAGAGGATGTGCCTCATGTTGCAGATGCAGATAGTGCAGAAGAAGTATACCATGCATTTAGAAATCGATTAGAGGCCGAAGGCCTTATTGATACCCGGTCATTGGCAAAAGCCACACTTTTATCTGTTTGGAAAGAAGTAGTCCTGAGTGCATTATTTTCAGCAATATTTATTTTTGCATCATATGTTGGTCCATTTTTTATGGATGCCTTTGTACAATATTTAAATGGAAACCGACAGTTTAGATATCAAGGCTATGCTTTAGCTGCTTCCTTTTTTGTAGCAAAGCTCACAGAGTCTTTCGCACAGCGCCAGTTATATTTCAAAGTGCAAAAGATTGGTATACATTTCAAAGTAGCTTTCATGGCTGCGATATACAGGAAAGGTTTTCTTCTTTCTAGTCAAGCAAGGCAAAGACATACAAGTGGTGAGATTATCAACTATATGAGTGTAGATGCTGACCGTATTGGGGATTTCAGTTGGTATCTACAGGAGTTTTGGAGCGTGCCTCTGCAGATTCTTGTGGCCCTGTTTGTTTTATATAAGAGCTTAGGCTTGGCCTCACTTGTAGGGCTATCAGCCATAGTGGTAATTATGATTGGAAATGCACCTCTTGGAAATTTGCAGGAAAAGTTTCAGGATAAGATAATGGAAGCAAAAGACAAGCGGATGAAAGCCACATCAGAGACATTGAGAAACATGAAGATATTAAAATTACAAGCTTGGGAGATCAGATTTCTACAGAAGCTAGAAAACTTGAGGAAAGTTGAATGTAGCTGGTTTCGGAAGTACCTATTCGCAGAAGTTATGTTAACATTTGCCTATTGGGCAGCTCCCTCATTTGTGTCAGTTATTACTTTTGGTGCCTGTATGCTGATGGGAGTGCCTTTAACAGCAGGCAGAATTCTTTCTGCTCTTGCTACTTTCAGATTACTTCAGGAGCCTATCTATAACCTTCCAGACTTAATATCTAAAATTGCCCAGACCAAAGTGTCCTTAGACCGTCTTGCTATATTTCTGCAAGAAGAAGAGTTGCAATGCAATGCAATAGAACATGTATCCAGGGATAAAACTGATATTGCAATTGAGATTCAACAAGGAGAATTCTCTTGGGACCCTGCTTCTTCTAGTTTGACTCTAAGAGACATCGAACTTCATGTAGACAGAGGTATGAGAGTTGCAATTTGTGGAACTGTGGGTTCTGGAAAGTCAAGCCTTGTAGCCTCCATACTAGGGGAAATACCTAAAATTTCTGGCACAGTAAGGGTGAGTGGCGCAAAAGCTTATGTTGCTCAATCTCCGTGGATACAAAGTGGGAAAATTGAAGAAAATATTCTCTTTGGGAAGCAAATGGAAAGGGTCAAGTATGAGTGTGTACTTGAGGCTTGTGCTTTGAAGAAAGACCTTGAACTGTTCCCCTATGGTGACCAAACAGAGATTGGTGAAAGAGGCATTAATTTGAGTGGTGGCCAAAAGCAAAGAGTACAACTTGCACGAGCAATATACCAAGACGCAGATATCTACCTCCTTGACGATCCTTTCAGTGCCGTTGATGCAGAAACAGGCAATCATATTTTTCAGGTAAATATTTTAAACAGATTAGATATACCCTTTTATAAAGGCATCTAAAATGTAATGTTAACAAGATTGCTTATAACCAGCCTCTTCAGACCCCTCAGATATTGAACTTTTCATGTGACAGGAATGTCTCCTTGGCATTCTGAGTACGAAGACTATATTGTACGTAACCCATCAAGTGGACTTTCTTCCGACTGCAGATCTCATTCTTGTAAGCTGAAGCTTTTAATACTCGGTTTACATAAATAAATATTTTTATACCATTTTGGAAAATGACACATAGAGGAATCAAGGCTTGAGAATCTGCTGGCTTATTGCTTTCTTTGATAGGTAATGCGAGATGGTAAGATTGTCCAAGCTGGAAGTTACAGCGATATTCTACAGTCAGGTCTAGACTTTTTAGAGTTGGTTGGTGCACACCAAAAGGCTCTGGATGCTGTGGATGCTAACAAAAGTTCTCATAACAAACGCGCACCATCACATATTGTTACAACACAATCAGGCAATTTGAGAGCTAATCTAAAGGATGAAGCAAACCTAGAAGGTCTACAGGAGAATGATAATACTCCAAATACAATAGAGGAAGGGGATGATTGGGAAAAAGAAAATGGAATATCAAGTGGGTCAGATACACAGAATAGGAAGGCACAACTTGTGCAGGAAGAAGAAAGAGAGACAGGCAGGGTTAGTGCATCTGTCTACTGGTCTTACATCACTGCTGCATACAAAGGGCGCTTAGTACCTATCATGTTATTATCGCAAACAATATTTCAACTACTACAAATAGGTAGTGATTATTGGATGGTATGGGCGAACCCTGTAACACTTGATAGCAGGCCCCCAGTTAGCAACTCCCTTCTGATTGGGGTCTATGTTGCCCTGGCATTAGGCAGCTCGTTATTTGTTCTGTTGAGGGCAATCCTTCTTTCAGTTGCTGGATTTAAGGCGGCAAACTTGCTTTTCAGCAACATGCACAAGTGCATCTTCCATGCACCAATGTCATTCTTTGATGCAACTCCTAGTGGGCGTATTTTGAATCGGGTCAGTCCAAGTTTACTTTTTCTCGTTTTCTATTTCATAGGAATGGAGTGAAATTATGGAAGAGGTTAACATGTCTTCTGTCCTATCACAGGCATCAACGGACCAGAGTGCAGTAGACCTAATAGTTCCTTTTCAACTTGGATCTTTAGCTTTTGCATTTATACGTCTCGTGGGAATCACTGGAGTTATGTCTCAGGTTGCTTGGCAGGTCTTTCTTGTGTTTTTACCTATTGCTGCAATTTCCATATGGTACCAGGTATGCATCTCTCTCAAAGACTTCATGGCATGCCATTGAAACTTTGTTTGTCTCTGAAACCTTATTACCTTATTACCTTATTTTCTTGTGAGAAACGGATACCAGGGATATCAGAGCCTTATTCTTAGTTCAACTTATATAGTAAAGTTAACTCTGTGAACATACTGTACTGTGGAGAAATGGGCTACAATTAATTAGGTTATTAAATGTGCATAGATATGTTATTCTGGTCCCTTTTTATCAGCTGAACTTCACATTTCTCCTTTCAAATCACAATATTTTAAGAACTGATGGGATTCTTACAATTTTAATATTTTCTGCTTGCAGCAATATCATATAGTGACAGCCAGGGAATTGGCACGGTTGGTGGGCATTTGTAGAGCTCCAGTTCTTCAACATTTTTCTGAATCAATCTCTGGTGCAGCCACAATCAGAGGTTTTGATCAGGAAGACCGATTCATCAGCACGAATTTACATTCAATTGATGTTTTTTCCAGACCTACTTTTCACAGTGCTGCATCCACGGAGTGGCTATGCTTGAGGCTGGACCTTCTGTCAACTTTTGTATTTGGCTTTTCCTTGGTTTTCTTGGTTTGTTTACCACAAGGTGTCATTGATGCAAGTGAGTACACAAAAACCATGACTATGTTGAGATGCATTTATCTTTTGCTTAACGAACTTATGTTAAAGAACATAACACATTTCTATAATAAGAAGTTAATTGATGGGTACCTTTTCAGGCATTGCTGGCTTGGCAATAACATATGGGCTGAACCTGAGTTCATTACAAGCCTGGGTGATTTGGCTCTTATGTAATGTGGAGAACGATGTTATTTCAGTGGAAAGGATATTGCAGTATTCACATATTTCCAGTGAGGCACCCCTTGTCATAGAGGAGTCAAGGCCAAACTCTGATTGGCCAGTAAAAGGAACAATAGATCTTTCTGATCTTCAGGTCAGTCCAAGTACTAGAAAATCATTTGATCTTGTATTTATGGTTAGTCATTTACATTACTATGCTAGACTGATAGAAGTGGTCATCTTATCAGGTGCGCTATGCTGCACATCTTCCACTTGTTTTGAAAGGCCTTACATGCACTTTTCCAGGAGGAATGAAGGTGGGAGTGGTAGGGAGGACAGGGAGTGGAAAATCTACTCTTATTCAAGCACTCTTCCGCATTGTAGAACCATCAAGAGGCAAGATTCTCATTGATGGCATTGATATCTCAAAAATAGGCCTGCATGATATAAGATCCAAATTAAGTATTATTCCACAAGATCCAACAATGTTTGAGGGCAATCTACGCACTAATCTTGATCCTCTTGGAGAGCACTCAGACACAGAGATTTGGGAGGTGGGTATTGTCTAATTGTCTCACCTATTGTTCAAGATGCAATGATTATGCCATCGTAAATATAAACTATCCTTTATTTAAACAATATAAACATTTCTTAGGAAATCAAAGTCGAGATAATTGGATGATTGGATTTTCTTTGCGTTGTAGGCTCTCAAAAAGTGTCAACTTGAAGAAATTGTGAGTGCAAAGGAAAAAAAGCTGGATTCTTTGGGTTTGTTCCATTCTTGCAGCTGCCCTCAAACATTGAAATAAAAATTAACATTCCTATTATAATATTCTTGATTTCGTAATCCCATGCTGCTTAGTTTCAAATTCAAAACTATATCCAGTCTAACATGATAATCTCCTTTGCAGTCACTGAAAATGGAGAGAATTGGAGTGTAGGACAGCGCCAGCTTGTTTGTTTGGGTCGAGCATTACTAAAGAGTACCCGCATACTGGTCCTTGATGAAGCTACTGCCTCAGTAGACAGTGCAACTGATAATCTTATACAACAGACACTACACTACCAGTTTTCTGACTGCACAGTAATTGCTGTCGCACATCGAATTCCAACTGTTATGGACAGTGATCTGGTTCTAGTGCTAAACGATGGTATTGCTTTTGTCATGTGGCCTTTTTCTTAGTTTTTTTTCTTTGTTTCCAAATCTGCATATTTTCTACATAATATTTGTGACAACTCTGATATTACGATGAACTTTTGTCTAAAACCAGGCAGAATTTCTGAGTTTGATTCTCCAATGAAACTCTTGGAAGATAAGTCTTCATCATTCTCAAAGCTTGTTTCAGAGTACTCCTTGAGATCGAAAGTATCTCAGTGAACTCATATGATGCTCAATGTGCTGACATAAGTCACTCATGATTGTAACAAAGCTTCTGTGTCCCAGTTTTTATAAAGTACAGATCCATTTCCCATCTATATTATACCACACACGAGGATTTCATTGGATGTGAGGCACAGCCTGATTTTAACAACCATCCTTGAGGCATTGATAATTACAGGATATTCAAAAGACAACATCCTGAGAATAAGCCTGACAGTGGGATTTGCATCTAGACCTGCAAGTCAGTGTATTTTTTCTTCATAAGTGAAATACATTGTCATTCTCTCTAGCCCAAATCAATTAGGGACGTGATTTCAAATTGGGGGACCAATATAGCATCTTTGCTACTTTTCATTCCATGTTGATTCATCTCCATGCCATTCTGCAGCCTTTTATAGAAGGCAAAAAGAGCATACAGGGCATAATGCATTTCTTCCTGAGAGTGCTAAAGATAAAATCTTGGTGACTATTAATCATTCTGCCGAGGTAAAAAAAAAAACTGGAAGCCCAAAGAGGAAGGCACAGAGGATAAAGTATGGGGATTGATCACATTAAATATATCTTTATGGGGTCTGTAACCAGGGAAACAGCTAACGAGCGCCAAATTTATGAATTAGATATTGGTGAACAGAACATGTGTGGGACTCGTAATGCAGCTGCTAGCTATCTACTCAGTTCACAACAATTCAACCAGTCATTTTCATTCAATTTTTCGACCAATTTTGGTTGAGAAATGTTTCAGAAAGTATAGTTTATACTTTACAAAAATAATTTTGAAGTAATGGATTTGCTGTGAAACGATGGGAAGAATATATATATCTTCTAAACTTTTTGACAATTCACGATTTTTTGCTTTTAAATGGATAGTTGTTTTGATAAACCAGACAAATTATATAAGCATGTGACCTGACTGGTGCTTTGGATAACATGTTTAATTCAGTGGATACATGGAAAATTATGGTACATCATATTTGAAAATGTGAATAATCATTCAGAACATATCTCATGGGGTTCAGCTTGCTTATAAAACTGTGAAATAACATTGTAAAACAAGTAAAGTGATATATAGTGAGAGAAAGCAAAACTCATTCCTTGTTGCATAAGTATGTTTCAATGGTGGTGCTACAAGATATTATGTTTATAAAGCCATGTCTCTCTGAGAATAGTTTTCAAGCCAGGAAAGGCCCAACATTATCCTATTTAGGTTAATCTGCAGGTAGCTATTCTACAGTATTCTAAAATGAAGGTTAATGTATCAGAGCATGTGTTAGATGCTTCCAACCATGAACATGCAGAGCCTTTTCTATTATCCAATCAGACAAGGTCTATCGGGTATTTGCTTACTTTCCAATATGTTATCCTTGCTAAACCAGTTAGTTGATTTAACAAGTTCCTCAGGAAATCTTTGGGTCTTATAATGCCCAAAGGTGCAGGGAATTCTGGTGGGAGGGAAGAAAATATTTATGTCTCTATGTCAAGGGAAATCATAAGTGTTATTCATTTTGGCTGTGTATCTAATGTGGCTTGGTTGTTTATGAACATAGCACTCTATTATCTTATATACCGAGTACTAAGCCTCATTCTTAAGGCCAAATCAAGACTTTTTTTGATGGAACTTTTGTTCTGATTAATGAACTTTACTTTCACGACAAATTTAGTAAGGTAGCAAAGTTAATTCATTAAGAAATTTACAATCCATGCAATCATTGCAATTAGAAGATCTTATAATTTTTATTTTGTTGTCTTTTATCTTAACGTTTTATAAATATCTATATAAGGGAAAGAAACCTGGTACAAAATGTTCAGGAAACCTATATCTTGTTTACTATTTGTCCTCAGAAGATGTATAACTTAAGAAATTAGTAGTTTGATAAGCCTAATGTGTGAGGTAGAATTTTCAATTTTATAATTAAAAATATTCGGTCCAAGAATTATGAAATTTTGAAAAACAGTATTGCAGAAAAATATACAATGTTCTACCATGTTTCTGGGATGTGAGACATGGGAGCGAGGAAACACGTTTGGGGGATGGGAAACACCATGGAGACCTTGGCATAAGGAGACCCAGCTTTAAAATAAATTTAAAGATATGAAAACTTGGTTTGTGGGGTTTGATAAATGATGGGAACTTAGGTTAGTGTTTATAGTTTTAGTTTTTTCCTTATGCATCGTAGATTTCATAGGGGGAGTGCCTAGGCACCCCCAACAAGTTTGAAACGTGCCCATTTTTAGGTGAAATGTTTCGTCATGTGTATCACCCATTTCACTTTTTGGAGACGTGGTAAAATGTTTCAAAAACTGAGTTTTGACGTGCCCTAAGTTTCAGAATTCTTGAACAATTTGTGAATCAAAGCTCATAACCAACTTCCCTAACAAATCACTTTAAAAGTCATTAGTTGGTGGTAGGGTATGTCAATCCACACTATTGAGACTCGACGCACCTAGTTGGCTCATGGAAAAGCCCATGCTTTCATCAATTCACCTTATCCATGTTGACAAGATTATGGTGATCCTAATATAATTAAATATGGCCATGCTTGTCTCTATCCCTTTGTAGTAAGGCAAATGGACCATCTAATTTCTGAAGATTTTCGAGGTCATAACAAGCTGTCAATTAGGTATGTTTTTGACCTCAAGTTGGCTCTAAGTTGCAACTGTCAAACAAGGGCTTGTTGTTGTTTTATAACAACAAACTGTTCAGTAACTTCTTTGTTGTTCTGTTACGGTTACATAGGCCATATAGGTGCTCTAGCATGTAGTTTTGTCACAAGATGTTAGCACATGCATACCATAAGCTATATAACACACCTAGAGATCTTTTAGAGCTGAAATAATGTTGTTCTAAACACTAGCATACATGAACATGAACACAGGTATTTTTGGTCAACATGACCTTGGATAAAACCAGTTTGGAATATGAATGTATATATGTGGATAATAGAAGGTGGAATACAACAAGTACAATAAACAGATGAACCCAATACAATAGTAGCTTGAACCAAGATGAAACACAAGTCCAAATGAAGAAGATGCGCCCTAGGATGGTGCGCCCTCCTCACAAGTTGCCTAGACCATTGAACTGAAGCGCTTTGCTGAATGGAAGCTCTAATGGAGAAACCCTCTCACAGTACTCTGAATCTGTGTTGTAGCTCTCCACTGAAACTGTCCTCACCGCAATCTGAGCTTTGTAAGTCCTCCTTGCTGTCAGTGCACCCTCCTCCAAGCAAGATCAACTCCAACAAATAAATGAGGGTCTAAGCTATGTGGATGCCTCCATGGATAGAAGCGCCCAAGCTTTCCTCAACTCTAGCCTCCAACCTCATCCTCATGCTCTCTCTCAAACTCTCCAAGTGAACAAATGCGTGAATGAGCTCTCTCCTTGCCTTATGCACCCCTTATGCACCCCTCTTAAGAAAACATAATGAAACCTAAAAGTTGGGTGGATGAGATCATCTCATCCCATCTCTAATCAATGGTTGAGATCTCTCCAAAAGAATCTCAACTCAAAACCCACTTTACTTAAGTTTCCATAGTTTCTCTTTATGTCCCTCAATTCACCCACAAAG
>SNQJ01S0014783.1:46529-62470 GCA_010110895.2 Picea sitchensis
AAATCACAATGACATATATAGCATGATATTAACCACACTCAATTGATAAAACAAACTTTTTTATGAGGACATTTGTAGAATGATTCCTGAAAATTGTCTTTTTAAAAAGCAATGCCATGGATTATGTCCTATATGGAGAAATTGGATATAAAGTAGTAGGAATCCATTCTACAACTATGTCAATGGATATTTATGACCTTGTAACTTGTAAGATACACTTCCAAAGTTGTTCCATGTTTGAAAAAAAGGTGAGGGGTGATAGATTTGGATCTCGAAGCATGTTGGCTATTTGAATAAAAGGTACAATAATTTTCTTCAAAATTGAAGCCACTAAGTATTAGGGTGGCTTGCTCCACCAAGGTTTGGAGGTCAAGATCAAGGTTCAAAACATTGGTGTTACAAACATCGCAACCTCTATTACTGAAAGAAATTTCAACAAAAAACCTCAAATAAATGTGGAGTGGTTCTACCAAGTGTTCTGTAAGGTAAGCCAATGATAATAATAAAGATTGAAACTTACATTCACATTCTTCAAAATTACCAAATCTCTGCATGCTTTATGATAGGTATGAAATGGTTAAGCATGTCTTTTGGAAATATCCATCTTCCAAGACACATTGATGACGCTTGTTAAATTATTAATTCATAGTTCAGATCTACACTCAAAGAATTACAACCTACAACCACAAATTGAAGTCTAGAAACCCTTGTCAAAACTTCATATCTACATCTACTAAAACAATATTCGGTAAATTTAGGAGTACAAACACTACATTATATGAGCTAATTCAGACAACAGATAACTAGGAATTATTCTACATAAATCTGCAGTCTAGAAATTCATGACACCAAGCACAATCTCCAACAAAATATCACAGTACTCTATTACTGAAAGAAATTACAAATTGAAGACTAGAAACCTCTGTCAAAACTTTAGATCTGCATATACTAAAACAATATTCGGTAAATTCAAGAGTACAAACACTGCATTTTATGAGCTAATTCAAACATTGATAACTAGGAATTATTCTACATAAATCTACAGTCTAGAAATTCAGGACAACAAGCACAATCTCCAACAAAATATCGCAATACTCTATTACTGAAAGAAATTT
The DNA here is from genome assembly GCA_010110895.2 of Picea sitchensis. Classification (NCBI taxonomy): domain Eukaryota; kingdom Viridiplantae; phylum Streptophyta; class Pinopsida; order Pinales; family Pinaceae; genus Picea; species Picea sitchensis. Next base: position 47,645 of record SNQJ01S0014783.1, read on the forward strand.
CAACAAAAAACTTCAAATAAATGTGGAGTGGTTCTACCAAGTGTTCTATAAGGTAAGCTATTGATAATAATAAAGATTGAAACTTACATTCACATTCTTCAAAATTACCAAATCTCTGCATGCTTTATGATAGGGATGAAATGGTTGAGCATGTATTTTGGAAATATCCATCTGCCAAGACACATTGAGGACGCTTGTTAAATTATTAATTCATAGTTCCAATCTGCACTCAAAGAATTGCAACTTACAACCACAAATTGAAGTCTAGAAACCCCTGTCAAAAATTCATATCTACATCTACTAAAACAATATTCGGTAAATTTAGGAGTACAAACACTGCATTATATGAGTTAATTCAAACAAGAGATAACTAGAAATTATTCTACATAAATCCGCAGTCTAGAAATTCATGACACCAAGCACAATCTCCAACAAAATATCACAATACTCTATTACTGAAAGAAATTACAACAAAAAACTTCAAATAAATGAGGAGTGGTTCTGCCAAGTGTTCTGTAAGGTAAGCCAATGATAATAATACAGATTGAAACTTACATTCACATTCTTCAAAATTACCAAATCTTAGTTCATTATAGATATGAATCTATTTTCCTAGTGGAAGAGGCTTCCGAGCTTTCATTTGTTTCCATTCTTAATAAATAGCGTTCCAATATACCTCGTTTAGAGTATGAGTGTTGATCAAAAAGTTTGATCACCTAGATTTCCCGCTCTTGGAATAACAAAAAAAAAATTCCATATTAGAAGAATGAAATTTTGGTAGATTATCAATTCATTGTGTATCCCTCAGTCTTAGCTTCGTCATACATTTTACGGATTAAAAATCCGAGTCTGTATGCTCAAGATATCCACGATTTTGTCCAATTGCCGAAGGATCACTTTTTCCATGTGTAACACATTTAATTCTTATTGGAATTAAGATTTTCTTGGAACCATGCTCATTTTCAGAACCATGCCCATTTTCTTGGAACATTGATTAGATTCTTGGAACCACATTTAGTCTCATTTTCTTGGTTCTTCATGCCATACTTCGTCTCATATTCTTTGTGGGATGACTCACCCCCTTTCCCTTAGTCGTATTTCACATCTAATGACCTTGTCCCATACTTAGCAATTTTTCCATTTTCTTCATTCTCCACTCTCCACACTTTATACTTATCCATTTTTCCTTTTGTCCACTCTACTCTCCCTCCTTACTATCCTCCATACTTAACCATTTCCATACTTAACCCATTTCCATACTTAGCCTATTTTCATTTTTCATTTTTCACTTAATTTATTTTCATAATTCATTTCCACATTGTTTTCATAATTCATTTCTATTTTCCATTTCCATTTCCATTTTCCATTTACTATTTACCATTTTACTTTTCCCATTTCCTTTTACCTATTTCCATTTTCCATTTTCTATATTTTCACACTTAGCCAAACTCAAACAATGTGGAATCCCTCAACTCCTTCTTAGGTCTTCAAGTCAGCACGTCCACATTCACTTTTCACCTTTTTTCATACTTAGCCATATTTCTCATTACAGAGTGGACCTCATTACTCTTCCTACATGTGGTGATCACATGGACATATCCTCAAATGACATGTGGTAGTGAGGTGGACCAATACCATAATGAAATGTGGCGATGACATGGAACAACCCACATGTGACACATGACGATGACATGGTCACTGACTGGGTTATGAGTGGGCTATGACTGGGTCATCAAAATTTTATTAATTCATGAAATTTTCCTAAGGCACGAGAGCTACACCAAAGTCTCTATAGTATTCTTTGTTCCACATGAGTACTATGGTAAACTTTTCATTATAAACACTTAAAAAATATTGACTACAATTCATGTGGGATATCATTTTAAAGGAAACAATCGAAATTTTAATGGAGTGGAAGAAATTAGATCAAGGGCTAAGATTAACCCATGAGTTAGATGAATGTCTATCGAGCGACGAAGTTTTGGAAACCATAACTCAAGATCCAGGTGTCCATTTGGGGAAAACTTTACCTAGTTGGAAAGGTAATTCAACGAGGAAGATGATTAAATAGGTTTCAAGAGGATAAATTGGCCATAACCCTCTCAAAAAATTTAAATAACAGTCAACTATTTTTTCATGGTTTGATGAGAGATATGCTTGAAACCACAACTTCCCGAGCTTATAACTTAAGATCCATAACTCCGAATCACACTCAGGAAGACTCATTGGAAAGATGAGATGATGAATATGAATTATAGAGTGGTTTACATGGCTAATAAATCAACTATCATGTTCAAGGTATTAAAACACAATCCACTCTTGTTTAAGGCAATCAACTTCAAATTTTGGAATTGAAAATTTATTAAATGTATTTTATTAAAGGAACAAGTGGGCCCTACTTGGAGGCACACATTTCAATGAAATAAAGTCATTAATGAGAATTCAATAAATTAAATATCAAAAGTGGTTTACTCCAAAAAAGGAACTGTGTGAAAATTTCTAGAAAGGAAAACCCTAACTACTTCAAGAACATTGAGAACAGATTTTAAAAGGGCAAGAGAAGGCACCATCAAGAGTTGGCAGTCAAAAGTTTTAACAATGGTAAAGAGTATGAAAGAAGAAAATTTCTATTTCTCTGAGATTTTTCGGAATGGCTAACTAAATCTTGTCTGATGCAAGAGAATCCTTGGGCTTGGGCAATCCTCATCACCCAAAAATATTCCTATTCTGCAAATTAGACAATATGTCGAATAAGGACCGTGTTAGTGGTCCATTTTATTTAGTCAGTTTGATATGAATTCAAACTGTTGTTACTCATGCAACTACTCTTGTGTATGCTTAAACTCGTGCTGAAACTCATGCTGAAACTCGTGTTGAAATTGCCATGTATAGTGAAATTTTACAAGTGTCGTGCTGAAACTGCCATGTGTAGTGAAATTTTACAAGTGTCATGTTGAAACTCGTGCTGAACCTGCCACGTGTAGTGAAATTTTACAAGTGTTATGCTGAAACTCCCGTGTATAGTGAAATTTTACAAGTGTCATGATGTTTCTTCATTTGCAACATCGTGGCCGCACACATTTGATTTTTCCATGCTGGCATGCATTCTTGAAGAGTCACAACTACCGTTAAGTAAAATAACTCGCGGCTAAAGGAGAAAGTGTGACCCGAGGCTGAAAGGTAGTTGACGTGGTCCAAAAGACAAAGAGACAATTTGGGTAACAAATCGTTCTTGGAGTGAAGGAAAATCATTTCAGAGTCGAGGAGGAGTTTAAAAAATAAATGGAGCATGATTTTGAAGGGGTTGGTGAACCACGAAGTAAGGGAATCATAGTAGGTGGACTAGAGAGAAGGATTCCAGGTTGGGTGAGCACACAGGAAGAGCGAAACAAAATCTCAGCCCATACACGCATACCGTTACCCTCTAGATGATTTCATAGTGGTTTTCAGCAACGCAAGTAACAATTCATGGTTGTCTTTTAACCCAGGCTCGATGTAATGTAAATCCTATTATTTACATCGAATCAAGAAAAGAGTGGTGTTGTATTTCGTGTTTTTCTGATTCTTAAGTTCCCATTTGAAGTTCCTTACTATTTAGAAACAATATATCTATTTGTTTTCTGCTGTGTATTTTGTAGTAGGGTGTGTGTTGTAATTGTGTGTGTGTTGCAGCTAGATCGCTCTGCATTATGTGGTATCAGAGCCCAATTCTACTCTACTATTAACACCTAATTTTCTTTTGTGAGATATGATACAAAATACCTGTTCGTGATGGTTGCTCGACAAGAGTATTGAAGGTCAAGTTGGGTTACAAAACTAGTGTGAGGTCTGTGGATGTTGGTGAGACACATACAACTTGGAGGAATGTCGTCGCGAAGGAGAGGAGAAGGAAGGGGAGGTGTAGGAAATCAAGAACTAGAAGATTTGAGACGAAGAATAGAGGAATTGGAGAATCATAGGAATGGAGATGATGAAGTATGTTCAGATCCAGAAGAAGAAATCGAAGACGAACGTGATGGTGATGAAAGAGACCCAACAACTGGGATGATTTCATATTTAAGTAATAGGGGTAGTGCAAAGGTTGAGGTTTCCTGTTATGATGGTATACTGAGAGTTGATGTTCTCATTGACTGGATTGGAGGACTCAAAAGATACTTCAAGTATGAAAATGTTCAGGATCCAAATCGGGTAAGATTTGTTGTTACGAAATTGAAGGGATATGCAACACTATGGCAGGATATGCTGTAGAAGGATAGAGTGAATAACCGGCTGGAGAAAATCAGAACTTGGAAGAAGATGGTTACCAAGATTAAAGAGAAATTTCTTCCTGTTGATTACTGACAAAATTTGTTCCGACAGGTCCAGAACCTTAGACAAAGGGGGACATCTGTTCACGAATACACTAAAGAGTTCTTTAGGATGTCACTCAGAGCAGGCCTCAGAGAAATAGAATTCCAACGAGTTGCAAGGTCTGTAAATGGGTTGAAGTATTTGATTCAAGATGAGATGAGAACACAATATTTCCACATTGTTGATGAAGCTTATCAAGCTTCCCTGAAGGTGGAAGAAAATATTGAGGGGAAAACACAACCTAGAGGTAGAGGAAGACGTTTTAAAGGATGAGGTAAAGCAGTGGCTGCTAAAGGAAACAAAAAGGAAGAAGAATATGCCAGTGGTCAAGGTGGCAGAGGAGGAAATGGAGCTGGTAGAGGCAGAGGATTCAAAAGAGGAAAGGGAAGATACGTAATAACTTGTTATCACTGTGGTGTAGAGGGACACAAGAAGTCTGAATGTACAAAAAGACAAACTTTAGGGAGAAGAGGTGAAGCACATGCATAAGTCACATAGGATGATGAAGCTTCAATAGTTGGAAAAAATGTGACTGTTCTTCAACAAGGACAAGGTGAGAATTTGTTGTTCCGAAGAGTGTTGCTTAAATATGAACAAAAAGAGGAAAATCAACCAAAACAATGAAGGCAAGTTTTTAAAACAAAATGTAAGGTTCAAGGAAAATGTTGTACCCTGATTATAGATGGAGGAAGTACAAAAAATTTGGTATCCACGGAAGTCATGAAAAAAATAAACTTGACAAGGTTGAACCATCCGAACCCTTATCATGTTTCTTGGTTGAACAAGGGACAACATGTGACTGTGATTGAGCAATGTTTATTGAATTTTCAAATAGGGAGTTTTCAGGAGCAGGTGTTATGTGATGTGATTGAGATGGATGCGTGTCACATACTGTTGGGAATAACATGGTTATTTGATCGACAAGTTCATCATGATGGTAAGGAAAACACATATGAGTTCAAGAAAGATGGGAAACAATATAAATTAACACCAATGCTGGAGGATACAATAGAAACAACAATAAATTGTGCTGATATAAACACAAGTAATAGTAGAATCATGCTATGTTTTGCTAAAGAATTTTTACAGGAAGAAAGAAAAACAACATTTTGTTTAGCAGTGATTCCGAAATAAGTGAAAAGTGTAGTGGAGCCAAATCTTGTACCTACAGAAATAAAGTTGTTACTGGATGAATTTAAGGAGATTATTGTTATGCCAAAGGGATTTCTTCAAGTGAGAAGTATTTCTCATTAAATTGATTTGATGCCCATATTGAGTTTACCTAATAAAGCACCTTACAGGATGACTCCTGCAAAGAGTGAAGAAGTGAATCAACAAGTGAAAGAATTTCTTGACCGAGGGTTGATTCATGAGAGTTTGAGTCCTTGTGAGGTACCAGTGGTATTGATACCTAATAAAACATGGGAGTGGTGAGTGTGTACCGACTTGCGTTCTATAAACAAGATCACTATCAAGTATAGATTTCCACTACCGAGAATAGAGGATCTAATGGACTTTTCGAGTGGTGCATAGTAATTTACAAAAAATGATTTGAAGAGTGGTTACCACCATATGCAAATCATAGAAGGTGATGAATGGAAGACTTCATTCAAGACAAAAGATGGAATGTTTGAATGGTTAGTGATGTCCTTCGAATTAAATAATACACCCAACATATTCATGAGATTGATGAACAAAGTCTTGAAGCCATTTTTGCGTAAGTTCGTGGTTGTATATTTGGACGATATACTGATTTTTATCAAGAGCAGAACAAAGCATGTTGAGCATGTGAGAGAAATACTACAATGATTGAAGGAAGATAAACTATTGATAAACCTGAAGAAGTGTACATTCATGTAGCAAGAGTTAGTGTACCTGGGTTTTGTGGTTTCAAAGGAAGGATTGAAAATGGATCCTGAGAAAGTGAAGGCTATCCTTGAATGCCCAACACCAAGATTCACATTCGATGTGAGGAGCTTCCATGGATTGGCAGGCTTCTACCAGAAATTCATCATGAACTTTAGCCACATATGTGTGCCTCTTACAGAATGTATGAATAAGGGAGTGTTTTAGTGGACTGTAGTAGAAGAGAAGTCATTTGAAGAATTGAATAAAAAGGTAACAACGCAACCAGTATTAACATTACCATATTTTAATAAAGTGTTTCAGTTTGATTGTGAATCTAGTGGAACAACAATTGGAGCAGTGATAAGTCAAGAGGGAAAACCCATTACATTTTTCAATGAGAAGTTGAACGAGTCCAGAAAGAAGTACTATGTTTATGATCATGAATTTTATGCTATTATGCAAGCTTTGAGGAAATGGCCACATTATCTACTACCGAAGAAGTTTGTCTTGTTCACAGATCACAAAGTATGCAGTACATTAACAACCAAGGTAAGTTAAATCAAAAGAATACTAAATGGGTAGAATTCTTGCAAAGTTATTCTTTTGTGTTGAAACACAGGTCCAAGAAGTCCAATAAGGTAGCTGATGCATTAAGTCGAAGGATAGTGTTACTCAATACCATGTTGGTAGAAGTGGTAAGCCTGAACTATCTAAAGAAATTGTATGAAGAAGATGCAGATTTCTCAAAAGTTTGGAAGCCATGTAAGGAGCCTTAGAGTTTAGACAAAACACCATATATGGACTACCATACCCAGGAGGGGTTTTTGTTTAAAATAAATAGTTGTGTATTCCTAGAAGTTCCATACAGCTGAATCTCATTAAATAATTGCATAGTGATGGTTTAGGAGGACATTTTGGCGTTGATAAAACTGTAGCCCCGGTGAAGGAGAGGTACTTTTGGCTCAAATTTAACAAGTATGTTTGAACGTTTGTGGAAGGTTGTAGGATCTGTCAACTTACCAAAGGAAAAAGTCAGAACACAAGACTCTATGCTCCATTGCCAGTACCCAAAGGACCTTGGGAGGATATCAATATGTATTTTGTCTTAGGATTGCCCATGACTCGAAGAAAGCATGATTCAACAATGGTATTTGTTGACAGGTTTTCGAAAATGGAACACTTCATCATGTAAAAAGACTAATGATGCTAGCGAGGTAGTGTCATTGTTTTTCCAAGAGGTGGTTTGATTGCATGGAATTCCACAGAGTATTACTTCAGATCGTGATACCGGATTCCTTGCACATTTTTGGAGGACACTTTGGAAAAAGTTAGGCTCATATTTTTTTATACAATTTGACATATCATACTCAAACAGAAGGACAGATAGAAGTAGTGAACATGATTCTAGGAAATTTGTTGAGAAGTTTAAGTGGAGAGAATCCTAGTCAATGAGATTTGGCATTAGCCCAAACTGAATTCACATATAATGATTCGGTGAACAAGTCTATGGGAAAGAGTCCATTTCAGATTGTTTATGGAAGATCATCAAAAGGTGTGGTAGATTTGGTTGCATTGCCAAATTTGGAAGGCAATAAGAGTGCTGATGCGAATGATTTTGTGGACAATATGCATGAATTAAAGGAACATGTAAAGAAGAAATTGCAAACCAACAATGATAGTTATAAACAAAGAGAAGATGAGCATATGAGATGGAAGGTATTCCGAGAGGGTGAGATGGTCATGGCTCACTTGAGGAAGGGGATATTTCCTCGAGGAACATACAATAAACTCAAGTACAAGAAGATAGGTCCATGTCGAATTCTGAAAAAAGATCTCTGATAATACTTATTGGCTGGAACTTCAGGAGAAATTTGACATATCTCCTACATTCAATGTTGTTGACCTCTATGAGTTTCATGAAGGGAAAAAAAGAGCATATGAAGGTACCCTCAGCATATGGGAACAACATCTACCAATTAAATCTGAGGAGCAGATTGAAGAAATTCTTGCTACTAGAATTGGTAAGAAGAATCGCTGGAAGGAGTACATGGAATATTTGATCAAGTGAAAGAATCAAGGGGAAAATGATGTCGTGGGTGAGTGAATATCAATTAGCACATGTGTAGAACTCTTCACCTCGGAAATGATATGCACATGAGTTGGAGCTCATGTTTTTCTTACCAGGGGTGTCTAATGCAGGAGCATCCTTGGGCTCGAGAAATCTTCATCACCCAAAAATATTTATATTCGGTAAATTAGACAATAAGTCGAATAAGGACTGTGTTAGTGGTTCATTTTATTTAGTCAGTTTTCTATGAATTCAAAATGTTGTTACTCATGCAACTAATCTTGTGTATGTTGAAACTCGTGCTGAAACTGCCACGTATAGTGAAATTTTACAAGTGTCATGCTGAAACTCATGATGCAACTCGTGTTGAAAATGCCACATGTAGTGAAATTTTACAAGTGTCATGCTGAAACTCGTGCTGAAACTTCCACGTGTAGTGAAATTTTACAAGTGTCATGCTGAAACTCATGCTGGAACTCATGTTGAAACTCATGCTGGAACTCATGTTGAAACTCATGCTGAAACTCCCACGTATAGTGAAATTTTACAAGTGTCACGATGTTTCTTTATTTGCAACAATGTGGCCACACACATTTGATTTTTCCACACTTGTATGCATTCATGATGAGTTGCAGCTACCATTAGGTAAGAGAACTCGCAGCTAAAGGAGAAAGCGTGACCTGAGGCTGAAAGGAAGTTGAAGCGGTCCAGAAGACAGAGGGATGGTTTGGGTAACAACTCGTTCTTGGAGCGAAGGAAAATCATTTCAGAGCCGAGGAGGACTTTTAAAAAGAAATGGAGCGTGGTTTTGAAGGGGTTGGTGAACCAGAAAGTAAGGAAGTTGTAGAAGGTGGACTGGAGAAAAGGATTCCAGGTTGGGTGAGCACGTAGGAAGGGAAAAACACAATCTCAGCCCATACACAGAGACCATTACCCCATGGAGGATTTCGTAGTGGTTTTCAGCCACACAAGTAGAAATTCATGGTTATCTTTTAACCCAGGCTCGATGTAATGTAAATCCTGTTATTTACTTTGAATCAATAAAAGAGTGATGCTTCATTTTGTGTTTTTTTGGTGCTTAAGTTCCCATTTGAAGTTCCTTATTATTTAGCAATAATATATCTCTTTTTTTTCCGTTGTGTATTATGTAGTAGGGTGTGTGCTGTAATTGTGTGTGTGTGTTGTAGCCAGATCTCTTTGCATTATTGTCTCTCTACATCTTCTTCTTTTCTGTTTCTTTCCATCAAAACTTTCATGTATTTTTAGACAAACAAGAAGATTTGGGTATGAGCAGTGCTTTTTCTTGAGATCTTCAGTCATCTTGTAACATTCTAGGTCCAAAGGAGCATAGTCCTTGCTTGTAAAAAGAAAATGTAGTTCATTTAAGTTCATGTAATCATCATTGAGTCATTTTTGAAGCTATTTCGGTTCTTTTGTGTCAAGCATTATTGAACTTGTCATATTGGGATATTTTATAAATTTCTCCTGCAAAAAACTACTTGGGGCACTACATTAGTGATTTCTCATACTTGAATGGAAAGCACATGATTTCAAATGCATTTCCTATCAAAATCATTTTTGGATTGTAATGAAGTTATCATTTAAATTTCTTTGAATACCTTTCATTTCGTCATCTTGAAAAAGTAATAGTAGATTCCTAGTTCAATTTATCTTACAAGAAAGAAAGAATGTCAGTTGAATGGAGACTCCAAAACCTTGTAGACACAAATCTTTATTGACACATTTTATCTTGTCTTTTCTTAAAATGATATGATGTATATTTGTATAATTGCATATAAGGGTTGTACATTTGTATATATATAAGATTTATTGGAAGATATCTTGGGGTTTTCTCTTTAGCATTCATCCTTCACATTCATTTCAAAACCATACAAAGAATCTTCCAATATTTCAGCCAAAGAGGAGTACAATCTCTCTAAAAACGCAGGGGGATTTATATCCTCGTGAGGTTGACCTTAAGACTGTAAAACAATCTTTTAGATCAACAATGAGGTGCAGTGAGAGAGAGGAAAATTAATATATCTGATGTTTCTAAAGAAAGTCTTGATTTGTCATCATTTTTTATCTGATTTAATTTTGAGAAGCCTCTTTCACATATTGTTGTGCTAGCTGGAATAACATGAATAGTTTTCCATAGCTGCATCAAACATGGAAATCCTTCAAACCATTCAGGTTCACCTCCACATAGATCCCATGCTCCAACCATATGTTTTTTGGGGTATGATCTATACATAGTACAAATAAATTTATCCATTTCACCCAAACATCTAGCACTATCCACAATAGGTGAGTCCCCAACACTGAATTTATCACATAAACATGTTAGACATTTTCTTGTTTGAGAGTCTCTATGATCCATATCCTCATAATAATTACGAGGACTAAACAACTTAGCAACATTAAATACAGGTAAATCCGTGAACCTTGCATTTAGAGAGTCAATCACTTTCATTACAAAATGTTTTCCCAACATAATGCAATCATCTAGTGTCCTCGGTCTTTGTGACTTTGACAAACTTTCAAATCTCAATGCATGTACATATACCATACCCGTGCAATCTGCAAATTCAAGAGTTCCTTGCCGTGTTTTACTTAAAAAAGATGACATGTGTATTGCACCTTCCCCAAATATGCCTCTTAGAAATCACTTATGAAGCTGCAAGCTAATAGTAATATCCAAAGTAGTTCCAATAGATGTAATGTCAGCATGATCTTCTTGGAACTTTTGAATCAACTTATTCAACTGAATAAGCACATATGCAAATAAATGTATGCAAAATTGAACTTGAAATATTGTGGCTAGCTCATACATTTTTTTCTCCTCTAACTGCCAATATTTTAACAAAGCTAGCATGAGTTTAATGAGTCTTTCCATGACTTTGCCTCTAGAAATTCATATAATGTGATGAATTTGTAACACTTCTAGACTTGTGATTTGAAATGACTCCATTAAATCTTTCAACTCTCCATGTCTTTTAGTAGATTTTCATGGCCATGAATAAACCTTGTTTGCAAACTTATCAATAGCTTGTAACTCTGCAAAATAAGATGAAGCATCATTTTCTACTAATGCTTCCCGATGAGTTATGCAATGGATATCTAATAAATAGGAGCATGCCAACGAAGCTTAGTAGACAAACCTTCACAAATACCCCTCATGGATGAAGCTCCATTAGATCCAAATCCAACTAAATTTATCAAGGATAGATCCATTTCTACTAAAAGAGATGTCACAATGTCATACATAGACTGTGATGTTCCATCCCTAATTTGAAGTAAGTGTATGAATTTTATAACACATTGACCTCTTCCTTCATTTGTTAAATATGTAATATAAATGATCAAATGTTGCACCATCGTCCAATCAATAATTTCATCAACTTAAATTGAGCAAAATGGGCTGCTGCAAATCTCATCTTTTAACTTTTTCCAATATACCTCCTTAGTAGCTTGTGGAAACTCTTTTCCAGATGTTGTATTTGTATATGTTGAATATTCATCTATTAAAGGCATGTGAGGAGTGTTTTTATACCTATTCAATTCACATATTGACTTATATACTTCTAAAGGTAAATCATGTATGGCGACAAAATACACATTTTCAATTACTGATATAATTCTCTCCTTCTGAGCATCCACCATTAGCTCTACATGTTTAGTAATTGGAAGAGTACTATGTTTTATTCCCCCCTCTAAAAGTTGCAAAGAAAATTTATGAGTCTCTGATGTTGCACACATGTTTAGACCACTAACTTGAAGGGTTGTACTTCCATCTTTAGAAAATGGAGTTTCCCTTTTAAATTTTACACAACATGAACACTTTATCCTTTCAACACCATCACAATATTTTACGGCATAAGCCCATGGGAATCATGTCTTCCATTTGGACTTGAATTCTCTTTTAGACCTCTTGGATGTTGGTTCCTCTTCAAGAAGTTTTGCACTATTTGATTCATGGTATTCAAATGGATGATCATATACTTCATTTTCAGAGTTGCATGGTTGATTAGAGCATTAAGGGATACCGAATGCATCAACAAGTGAAATCTATTTTTTATCCTTTTTAGGACGACCCATAGATGTCATTTTTCAATAATTTATACCTATACTCAATCAATAAAATAGGGAATATAAACATACAAATTAAGTGGGCATACAATCATTTGTATGTCTCTTTACAATGAGTAACATTAATCCAAACCCGTCTTTATTTAACTATCAAAACTGACCCACCAAAACTCGATACTACAATTGAAACTACATATATCATATTTTCAACAAACAAAAACTCTGCACAATTCATATTTTTAGTAATAGTGACTCTGTATTTTCTATATAGTTTTACCAATTCAAATACAAAAATATTATTTATGGATCAATTTTTGGAAGTGCCTCTATACTTCATAGAAATTTCAATAAGTACTAAATAAAACCAAACTAGTATAGATCCATCTTAACTTCAACACTATTAAACATAGAGGGATTAAAGAAAACATATGACTTATGCCAATTTTGAACAATGATGATGCTTGAGGTTTTATGAAGAGGTTACATACTATAAGAGCATACAAATATCTAACCTACATCTTAGGCCTCATATTACCCAAATCTATCTGTGATATTGTAGGTTATACAAGTAATCTAGTGTCATTCTTTTTCAAGTAAACCTGGTTCATGTTCATCAATTTCTTAAATATTTGTAGGCCAAGTTGTTATTAGTTTAATGGTAAATGGATGAACTGTCACTTAATTGTTGCATGAATTACAGTTTGATGGCTGTACATAATTTACATTTTTCGTAGATCTTAAATGACACTTCATACAACAATTTCATGTTCTAAACTTGTAGTTGACCACTTATGACAACACTATATCCAACAAACATACAAGAAAGTTAACTTCATAGTGCATATCATCTATAAAATAATTATTGAACTTTCCAAACACGAATATAGATGGACTCATGATTTTTATTTTTATAATTATTGAACTTTCCAAACACGAATAGGTTATTATCCACAAATTCATAGGTTTTGGCTGGAATTGAAACCATCAAATTCATTTTCTCTAACAAGACTAAGGGATTTGTTTGCATTTATTTTTACCAAGTTTTGGTTCAGTCTTTGTTGATCTATGACAAGCATGGCCTGTGACAACACAATAGTTGTGATATGCAATAGAAGTTCTATTCATATTTTCATGAGCCCCTATTTTCCCTGCTCCTCAAAGAATGGAGATTGTTCCTATAGGGCTAATCCATCTTTTCCTTTTATGCATGGTTGCAGTGACCCGCAACACTCCTGTAGTAATCTCGTAACACTCTTGTAGCATACTTGTGGCAGATTCAATGAACCCATATCATTTTGTTTCAATGAACTCGTAAGAAAGGTGACCTTGTAAGGAGTCTAATATAAGTTGTATATATTTCTATCACCAAGATTAACTCATACATTTTAAGTAATCTATCTCATCTATTGAGAATAATAAGACAATATGGATGAATGCCTTATCCATTATGCCTCAATCAGATTTTTATATTGCAATTCCTACCCCTTTTTAAACTAGTCTAAACTCATATTTCCTTAGGTGTACACATATAAATACACCATTAACACACTTTCAATGATTCATTGAATGTAAAGTCTATCCTCTTCCTTACTTCAAGGTGTGTTTTGGTTTCTCCCATTAAGATTTCAATTGTTTTATTTTATAAACTCATAGAAAACATACAAATCATGAAAATAGATACATGCAAGAAGAATTTTATAAACTCAGATAAAACATCAATAATAGGAATTACAGTAACTGAGACATAGAAATTTGAATCACTCAAAACTTGCGAATATTTTATTAAATATCAGATCTTTCTTGGGCCAAAAGAGCTCTCTTTGCATCGATTTTTCATAGACCTTTGTACAAATTAGGTCTTAATAAAATATGGTTAGTGGATCCTGTTATCACCCCATAAATTATGGGAATCAACTTATGACTTGGATATTATGGATTATTTGTATCTAGTGTTTTATTGGCAATTGATTTTTCATTTTTGCAAAAGGAAAAAGAAAAAGAAAAGAAAAAGAAAGAAAAAGAAAAGAGGGCAAAAAGAATTGAAACAAAGCCCCGTGCAGTAATAGTGACTTGGTCATACCTTTCAAGCATGATCAAGTCCTTTTAAATTTTCAATGTTGATAGGTTAGTGAATGCATCTGATCAGATTGTCTAATCCTGGTCAGATAACCCATAGGTTAGAGCTAGTGAACACATCCGATCAGACCATCTAATCCTGGTCAGATAGCCCCTAGGATAGAATTAGTGAATAAGTCTGACCAGACTGTCTTATCCTGGTCAGATATCACTTAGGAAAAATAATGTCTTAACCCAACAGTTTAATCTGGGTTATTTGTCTTGCGAAACTAGGTCAGGATGTAGATTAATTGCTTTGATTGCCTTGCCCAAATAAAACCCACTCGAAGAGAATGCTACATCAAGTCTTTCCTTGCCTTAGGATAGTTGGAACAAGGTCCCCTTGGTGGTGTCTA
>SNQJ01S0014783.1:62480-75880 GCA_010110895.2 Picea sitchensis
CCCAAGGTTATATCAGATTACAAAAGAGCTACCGTTGAGTTCCAGGTCAAAGACGTGCATCCAGCAGACCAGATGGATCTGCATAAGCAAACTGGGGAGATGGTGTTCCACACTTTGGCTCACTCTACAACATCTGCATCAAAATTTCGGGTAGCTCTGAGCAATGCCCAGACCCAACTGAAGCTGGAGAAAATGTCATCTTTCACGAAAGACAACAAAATCAAGACGTTGGAGGAGCTGGTCCTCAAGATCGGCTACGACCCTGCGAATGTCAAGGCTGCCGAAGAAATGATCAAAAAGAAAAATGCTGACATCGCGTCCTTAAGGAAGCAGCTAAAGCTCCCTCCAATAGAGGACCCACAGACAAAGGAGATAGCCGAAAAGGAAGGGGAAAAGGATGAGATGTTAAAATTACTCATGGAGCAGAATGCTCAGATAAAGGAGATGGAGGCTGAGATGGAAAGACTGCTAAAAGAGAAAGAGTAGACAAAGACAATGGAAGGCATCCCATTAAGTGCTATCCCAATTGCGGGATTGAGCACAGCAACAGTAATAGATATTCCATCTACAACAACAGTGCAACTACCAGAAGGAACGACAGACCTGGACAAGTCTATGGAGAGAATGAATTTGCAAGAGTCTGAAATCAGTAGGCTCGAGAAAGAAGTGGAAAATATCCAAGAGCTAAAGACTTCTTTCCAGATAAGTCTAGCCAAAGAGAAACAGGTGAATGAGCAAATTAAGAAGGAGTTACAACAACTCCACAAGCAAACAATGGCAGGGAAGACCTTGGCTGAGGTCAAAGAGCTTGTGTGGACTGATATTTCCAATTCCATGAACGAAATCTGGCCAATGGTTCAAATCATGTTTGAAAAAAATGAGTTGCTCGAGAGGAGCAAATTGGCTGTGGAGAAAATCAGAATTGAGCTGGGAGACATGCCAGCACAAGCAAATGAAATTATAAGGTTCTTGAATTCCAAGACCAGGGAGGAACTCGAAGAATTGAAGATTGAAGACAGGACAAAAACTATATTGGAGGTGAAACGGGTTCTAACCAAAAGAGGTCTCATGCTTCAGCTCGAGGAAAAGATTCAAGTCATGGATCAAGGAGTGCAGAAGTTTTTCAACAAGATAGATGCCCTTCAAAGGAAAGGCCTGCCTGGTCTGAAGGTCATTAATGACAAATTAATGGCACTCCCTGATTACAAGAAAAGGTTGACTGAAGTGTCTAAGGACAGTTCCAAGTTTGCAGGTATACAGGGAAGCATCTCAGGGAGAGCATTCATGGAGGCCCTGCAGTTGGATATTAGTATTCAACATGAGATTAAACACATATTCATCATCAAGCCTACATTTTCTAAATATACAGACATGGACGAAGTATATCGCAGATTGCTTAAAATCTCAGTGCCAGGTCATATCAGATGGGAGGAGTTGTGCGATCTGCTAGATTAGCAGATGAGCTGTCACGATCCACTCACCTGTCCAGTCAGAAGAGGTTGCGAAGGCACCTCGCCAACGGCCTACCCCGAAAGTTCAGCAAACAGTTGTATCGAGTCATCAAAGCAGTTTTTGATTAGTTAAGTTAGTTACACTAAAAATAGAATGAGCACGTCCTGATCAGTTATGACAGGGACGTTTGTATTGGGAATTATAAATACTTCATCTTTCGATGTATTGAGGGTTGCTGATTAGCACACCATATCGCTACCAAACTGTACTATTTTTGAAGAGATCTACCATTAATAAAGAAGAGGCACTTTACAGGATTCTTGCGCATGTTCACTGGTGATGTGATTTTCTTAGTTAAATGTTTCTCTTTCTCCGTGTTGATTTTGTTTTCTGAATCTAATCTTTATGAATAGCGTTATGTTGCAGTATTTATCTTTGATACCCTATTTCCGATTCTAGGGATTTAAATGTTTATCTTCTAATACCTTCGATTAAGAAATTCTTAACTGCTTGTTAATTGAAGTTTATTTTCTCGTCTTTTTCTCTATCCATCATTTTAATTACTAAAGATCCAGTGAGGGTGTTATCTCGCCTTGTGAAGGTTTTCTTTGGCGTTTCTGGTTAAATCTCAGATTTGATTAAGTATAGAACCCATAGCCCAATGGATGTGTAGCTTGTCCCAACCAACTTCAAAAAACCCTTTTACAAAAAAACCTACAGTTCCATTAGCTAGCCTAATATCCGAAATTAAACAAAGATAAATTATATAGAGAGATCCCTCTTCGAAGCTGGAAGGGATAGATTCCAGCTTTGAAAGTGGTTGGTTAAGGTTACCTTTGTAGATTTCTTCTTTTTCGACCTCTAGGAAATTTACCAAGTGCTAACAGATCCTATTTTCTATATTTTCAAATACAAAATATCTTTGACTTCCTAAAAATAGGAAAATCACAAGATAACTATTTCAACTCCTGATTTTCTTCAATCTGTCTTGGCGAGTCATTCTGTCAACATGTGGATGAAAAAATTCCAAGTTTTGCTTGATGGGTAATTTAATGACTTCATATGCCTATATGCATTATCAAGCTCAGTGTATTTCTCATATGTAGGAGGAATCGATAATATATTTTTGATTTTCCAGAGAAGGTAGAAATCTTCTATGAGTAGATATACAATAGTCTGCCCTCCTAAATTGTTGTCCATACCTTGGAACTTTGCTTCACTGTCTCTGGATACAAATAATTTTTTTCTATAGCTTTCGTATGACAATAATTTTCCTTTATCATTCCAAGCTGAAGCTAGCCCCATCTTTACTAGATTCTCAAATTTTTGTTTGAAAGACTCAATGTTTCTTTTCACCATTATGCACTTATTATGGGCTTGCTGTAGTAAATTTCTTTTTGTGAAAATATTTTCAATCTCCATCACCATTGTTGTTCAGTCTTTCACACCCTTCCTTTCTAATACTTTATTGCTATTTGAATTCAGGAATCTGATAATGTCAGTAGCAACATGAGGTCTAGTTCCTAATTCTTGAAATAATATCCTCAAATTCATCTGTCAATATGGTCTCGTCATCAATTATTTTGAAATAATACCAGATCTTGCTAACTTCATCAATAATTGCATCCCAAATAATGTGTTTTTCTCCTATCAAATATGTCTTTCCAGACAACTTATCCTTCATTTTTTCCATGTCTATTATCATCTTATCTTTTTGTTAGCACTAGGAATCACCCTCAGACTGTAATGAGAATAAGCCCAATACCCATCAGTTTGTATGTCACAAATAATTTTAAAGAGGTCAAATGGGTGCAGACTCAAGATGATATCGCATTAAGTCAGAAAAATGGACTGGTATGCACTGTCAAGTGAGGTCTTGATCAACATTAGTCAGTAAGTTGGATTAAAGGTGAATAGAAGGAAGACTTGGTGAGGAAAATGTAAAGGTCTTCCATAGACGTCAGTTCTTCCAACATCCTAAGGAGGAAAAATGCAAACACAAGATCTTCTTGGATTCAAAGTTTCAGACACTGAAGTATATTTAAGCAACACAATCCTGATAGCACAATGATAAAACATACATCACGATGCAACTACAACAACTCGACTGGATCATCCATGCCCGAGCTCTTTAGTGTGAGAGGGAAAAAGATAACAAAACAAATTCATTAAAACTGGTCACAATACTACTGAAATCAAACCTTCATAACAACAACATACGGCCCTCGACTGGATCCTCCATGCCCGAGTCTTCTAACATAACTTTTATAGAGAGATGGAAAGAAGCTGACTTATATTAAACATGAAATCTCAAATCCTATTACATAACAGATAACTAGAGCTTTCATCAAATCTTTACAATGCGGGAGCCTAGATCAACCATCGACCCTTACAAAATATCAAAATTGCCTATATATAAGCATAACTGTTGCAACCATCAGGAGTGTGATCAGATTGTTGCATTCAAAGTTTTCAATCGGCGTCTTCTCTGTTAGACTGTGCAGACAATCTTGTGTTGCCATACACGAGCTCTTCCATCTGAACCTTCTCTGTCATACTGCACATGCAACTCTCTGTCAGACACGAGCTCAAATATGCCAATCATTTCTGGCTTTCCATTTATGTGATGAGATGAGGTCTCAACCATCACTCTCATTCTCAGTAACTGACTTCATCAGGATCAGGATGAGGCCTGACACCCATAACTGTTCTTAGACGGTGCCAACGACTTTTGTGAGTCAATTTTGACGCCTCGAGGTTATGCAAATCTTATTCCGTGACCAATATAGGCGCAACAGGTGGCGGGCCGATAACGTATGCACAGGGGTGAAGTGGAGCGAAATGCTTGGCGTAAACTTGCATGGCATGACGAGTGAGCGACGATCACGTGGAAGGAAGCGGAGGATGATGGAGCTTTTCAGACCCCAAACATTTCATTTTTCCTGTGAAAATCATGGGCAGAATGCCACATGATTTATACCAAAATTCTCTTGAGGGAAAACCTTAATTATGCTTGATTCCTATGAAATAGGTTGCAAATTATGGTGTTCATATTTGGCTCCATAGGGGATGGCATGCTCCCTGCGAGTTGCGAAGAACAAGTAGTTCCAGTGCCTTAGCTGTTGGGCTATGGAGTCATGCTCTGAAACATCATACTGAAGAAAATAGGCCGACAAGTACACTATTCTAAAAATGAAAGAAAACACACATGCTCCTAAGGGATCTTATTTATGTACAAAACCTAAGTTAACTAAATTTTACAAAATTCTAGGTGAAAGAAAACTTCCACCATAGCCATTCAAACTATTTGATAACTGAATCCTTCGCTTTACTGCAAATGATCCATAAAATACAAGGAAAGTGTGAAAACTGACTAATTTCATTCTTATGATCACCCATATTACCTTCAAATGCTGATAAAAAGATCAAGCCTGCATGCTCCAAAGCATTTGAAAAGTGTAACTTTATGTACTCATCAACAGGATCATGAAACTGAAGGCAACACATGATTAACTTATGAAAGGTTACCTTCACTGTTTCAAAGCTGCTGACAACTGGCTTGATGTCCTCTACAGGCACACTTGATTGAATGACAGCCATAGACATCTGTGGGTCAAAAAGTTGCTTGCTGTGAACTATAGGTACAATTGGAAGAAGGATGGACATAGGAGGATGTTGATCCACTGATGACTGTTGATTTACTTTTGGATGTGTATAAACGATCTCTTCATGTGCCTCAACTAAGGGCTTCTCCTGGTCAAACTCTCGGGTTGTGTCTTCTATGACAAGGCCAACTTCTGCATCATCCTTACTGTCTTCATAGTGATCAAATATAAGATAAGCTTGTTGCTCATCATCACTAGAATATCCATAAAAAATGGGTTGCCTTTCATGTCTATGATCAACCTTTAAAACAATAATTTCATCAAGAATATAACTGTTAAAAATATCCATTTCAGGAACAATAGTAACTGCTTCTTTTAGTTGTTCATACACATGATTTTCATCAAGGCAGGGTTGCTCATGGATACCTGCATTGAAGACAAAATTATCCACAGTATTTTCTTCATAGGGACAGCAGGTAAAAACTGCCTTACGTTCAAAGTTGAGATGATACTGACTTTGAATCCTGCCACAAGCTTGGAGGTTCTCCTCTACTTCCTCAACATCCATGAATAACTATGATAAAGATGTAGATTTCCTTTCTCTTAGGAGAAGGACAAGATCTGAATGCTGAGCCATGACATAGTACACCATGGAAACARTCTCTGTGGGTCTGATCTCTATAGACATACTATGATAAACACTGTAAAACCTCCTATTGAAGACAACCAAGGTTTCCTCTTCCCCTCTCCTCAAGGCATTAAAATCATCCCAGTACTGACCAAGGGACTCGTTCTCACCCCACSACTTTAAAAAATCATTGTATAGCTCAACCCAAGAACCAATGGAGTCAGCTCCCAAACCCTTAAACCATACAACAACATCTCCTAACAAGGATTTGGAAAACAACCTCATGGTAACATCCTCATGAACTATCTCAAACTGATCAATAAAATTCTCGAAAGCCTCCACATGCCTCTTAGGTGTAACATGATCCTCTTTAGAAAAATGAGGAAAGTACTTAAAGAAATCAAGAGGATAAGGATGAAGATGATATGGAAGCTTTAAAGGTTTAAACATCTTGTCTCTGATTCTAGTTTGAAAACTAGTGGGCTGAATATGAGGCTTAACACACTGATGGCAAGGCTCAACAATAACAACAGGATGTGATGAGATTTGAGGAGGATGTGGATTAGTTTCAACTTCCCCAGGGATGCAAGGGTGATTGAGTTCAGAAGGGGTTTCAATATGAAGCTCATCTTTATGAGTAGGCTGAGCTAAGGATATAATATCAGCATCTACAACATAGGTAGAAAGAAGGTCTTCTTCTTCCAAGGATGGATATATAAAGGAAGGCTGGTGATCAACCGAATAAACAAAGCAAAATATGATCCTCTTTATATGTGAAGGGAAAAACAAAAATGAGCTGACAAAGAACAACATAAGTTCATGAAGAAAGCTCATAAGATGATACCTAGTCATTCCCTTCATCTTTCTATCAATAGGATCCTCCCTAGTGGAGTCTCTGATGTGGAGTCGCCAGGTAGATGATTACAACCAATTTATGTATCCCTCTCTTGTCTACCATCAAGAGTTGGATCTATGTTGTTCTTCCTAGGGAGCTCTTCAATCTGCTCAAATCTGTCCCCGACAACGATGCCATTTATGTTAGCACTAGGAGCCACACTCAAACTGTGATGCAAGAGCATCTCTCCACATCAGCCAACCAACTAGCCAGCCACGTCAGCCGATTCAAATCACGCGTTCAAGAGAGGCACAACCTCATTTCGATTTGAATTTGAATGTAATTAAATTTTTTAGGCTGTTGAGCCATGAGGCCGTGCTTTGCACAGGCATAGAAGTAGGTAGGCCTTTAATGCTTGAAGGTTGAGATCTAGATCTGATTTGCAGACTAGACAACCCATTCAATGCCATTGAATAGGGTAGGTGAGGTTGGAGGGAAGCGCTCTAAGAGCCCCTCATGTAAAATATCTTGTAGTTGTATCTCATTTTGGCGTGCAAGAGAGAGTCTGTGAGGAGAGAGCAGAAGCGAAGGAGCCGAGACCTTGTTATAGGCCATGCTCAGGAACACCTTGTAAAAATAGGCATTTGCCATTAATAAAAAACAACAGAATTTCCTGCATGTATTTATGTGTTGAATGAATGCCTTTGTGTTCTATTTATGCTGTAGGTTTGCATTTGCAGGGAGTTGTTTGATTTTCAGGCTTGAGAGGTTCTTTGTTGTTTCATGCCAGGAGGGCGTTACAGAGTACTACGGTCTCTGAGTACCAGTGCATAGAAGCACTTCTGAACCTGCGGATTCAGACAAAGACGTGCCAGGTGGGCACAGGAGATGAAATCATCAACTCAAGGAAGACCTTGGAGGTTGCTGAATACCTCAGAAGGCAAGGCTATGTAGGCGAGACACAGTTGCAGACAGAAGCTCTATTGAGTTCTGTAAATCTTTGCCAGGTGGGCATTGAGCAAGTGCAAGAGTGAACAGAGGAAGAACTTTGCTGTGATTTCAGAAAGAAGACAGAAGCTCTGAGGAGTTCTGTACAATTCTTCCAGGAGGGCATTGAGTCAGTGTGTAGACAGGCACATGAAGAGGAATCTGTTGAGTTATGAGATTGAAGAAGAATCCACTGAAGGATCTTCGCAGGGTTGCTAAACACCCTAAAGACTCAACAATAGGTTGCTTGAGTAGACAGAGTGTCAGGAGGGCATCAATTTCTCCATCTGCAGGATAAAGGAAGAAGGATTTATTTTCTTAGAGATCTGAGTATCTGAAAATCTCAGAAGAGATAGCACTGTGTGTGCGAAGACTCTGCAAGGAGTGTAGAAGTCACAAAACTCTTTGAAGGGTTCGAGGTTCCCTAAAGCTCAGGAGAAGCAACGTTTTTATATGCACAGGCGAGGACTCAAGTCGAAGAGATCGCAGGTAAAGGAGAACAAAGGTCGAGGCCTTTGGAAACTTGGAATTCTTCCAAGTGTTGGAAGAAAAGTGCCAAAGCTCAGGAGGAGCACAACTACCGTCGGATTCAGCTGCAGAGATTTGGACCATTGAAGATTTCACGTCCAGGGAGCAGTGGAAGAGCGGGCAGAGCCGAAGAGATTCTGAGTCGTTGGATGTCGCTCAGAATAGCCGACAACCGTTAGATCTGTCGAGAGGAGCTCGAGGTTTAACTCCTCGTAAGTAGAACGAAAGTCCCGAAGGAGTATCGTATCGGGAATTCGATGTTCAAGAGTTCGGGAGTCTGGAGGACGAGAGTCTAGGCCCTCGACATCAGAAATCGTGAGACTGCGAAAGAATATGAGCTATCCGTTGGAAGGAGGACACATGTCACGAGATCACCCATATCAGGGATTCAAACATTAGAGGTCAGAGAAGGAAGTCCTTCAACTTCACGAGTAGCGAAGTCGCGAGAAGATCAGGACCGTCCATCTGAGGAGGATAGGTGGCAGCGATTGAGGGATCGACGAAGTGCCAAAGAAGTATGAGTGCAGGCTTCATGAACTTGGAGGTTCGTAAGGTGAGAGCCCAGGAGTTGGGTGCTCCAAGTCGCGAAGTTGCGAAATCATGAGGAGCAAGGACAACCATTGGATCCAGAGAATGGGAGGACCCTTGGATCAGGAAACCATCACCTATCGCGTGTTCGGAGGTTCAGAGGTTGAGAGGACCTCGTCTCGACTGCAGAAGTCATGAACTGCCAAGAGTCGAGGCACGAGTGTGGACACATGGCAAAACCATAAGGTGGGGCCCACGTGGTTGATAGGTGGATACGCGTCGCCTGGAGAAAGGAGTCAACACTTCGTTGACTTCTCGCGTCTCAAAGATTCATGGGATAAGAGAACGGGAGCTCAACCCTTCAACTTGCAAAGCGGCAAGTAGTGAGAGGTGGTAGCATTAAGCCTAGCTGGTGGTCCCACGCGAAGGGCGCTAACAGAAGGGAGCTATACCCATTTCGTGATTTCGGGTATTGCAATATTGGAAAGGAAGAGTTGGGAGTTTCGACTCACGAACTCGTGAGGTTGCAAGATTATGACAAGGAATTTGGGTTCGGCCCTTGGTCACAGGCACTGTGGTCGCTTGGGAAAGGTGGAGCTCGTGCCTAGTCTTGTTTGCACAGGGGAGTTTCCGAAAGGACCTGTGGATCGATAACTGGAGATTCCAACAGGGAGTCAGAAAGAGTCACTTCGGCTCATGAAGTGAATGAACGATCCTTAAGACCGAGAGGTCGCACAGAGACTCTGTCGAGGCAGAGGCGGCGTCTACGTCAAACTGTAATGAGGATAAGCCCAGTACCCATCAGTTTGTATGTCACAAATAATTTTAAAGAGGTCAAATGGGTGCAGACTCAAGATGATATCACTTTAACTCGGAAAACTGGACTGGTATGCACATGCAAGTGAGGTCTTGATCAACTTCAGTCATTAAGTTGGATTAAAGGTGGATAGAAGGAATAATTGGTGAGGAAAATGTAGAGGTCTGCTATGGAAATCCGATCTTCCAACAACCTAAGGAGGAAAAAATCAAACACAAGATCCTCTTGGATTCAAAGTTTCATACACTAAAGTATATTTAAGAAACACAGTCATAACATCACAATGATCAAACATACATCATTATGCAGCTACAACAACTCGACTAGATCATCCATGCCCGAGCTCTTTAGTGTGAGAGGGAAAAAGATAACAAAACAAATTGATTAAAACTGGTCATGATATTGCTGAAATCAAACCTTCATAACAACAACATATGACCCTCGACTGGATCCTCCATGCCTGAGTGTTCTAACACAACTTTTACAGAGATATGGAAATAATATGAATTATATTAAATAGGAAATCTCAAATCCTATTACATAACAGATAACTAGAGCTTTCATCAGATATTTACAATAAGGGAGCCGAGCTCAACCATTGACCCTTACAAAATATCAAAACTGCCTATATATAAGAAGAACTACTGCAACCATCAGGAGTGTGATCGGATTGCTGCATTTAAAGTTTTCAGTCAGTGTCGTCTCTGTCAGACTGTGTAGACAATATTTTGTGGTCATATGCGAGCTCTTCCATCTCGATCTTCTCTGTCAAACTGCTCATGCAACTCTCTGTCAGACGCAAGCTCAAATCTGCCAATCCTTTCTAGATTTCCATTTATGTGCTGAGACGAGGTCTCAACCATCACTTTCATTCTTAGTAACTGCATTCATCGGGATAATGATGAGGATTGACACCCATAACTGTTCTTAGACGGTGCCACCGACTAATGCGAGTCAATTTTGATACCTTGAGGTTATGCAGATCTTCTTCTGTGACCAATACAAGCACAACAAGTGGTAGTCCGATAGCGTATGTGCAGGGTTGATGTGGAGCAAAATGATTGGCACAAACTTGCATGGCACAAAGAGTGAGCGACGGTCATGTGGAAGGAAGTGGAGGATGATGGAGCTTTTCAGTCCCCAAACATTTCATTTTTCCTGTGAAAATCATGGGCAAAATGCCACATGACTTATACCAAAATTCTCTTGAGCGTAAACCTCAATTATGCTTGATTCTTATGAAATAGGTTGCAAATTCTGGTGTTAACACTTTCAACTTCTGATACTCTGCAATAACTTTATCCTTGTCCTTGAGTTCTTCACCCTGTGTTGCAACTAATTTCTTTAAGTTTTCAATTTCCACTCCCTTTAGGTTCAAATATGATAATTCTTTAGATAACCTTGCTATTGGATCTGTTACTTCTGTTGATTGAGAAGAACATGATCCACCTTTTAGGATTTCAATTTGTTTCTCATACACTTCAATTTGCTCACCCATTTGTACCATTTTCTTCAAGATTTCATCATTTTTCTGCTTGAATTGCTTGTAACTAAGGAGTCTGTACATGATCAATTCCTAGGATTTTGAGCCTACTTTTCAGTTCCTGGATCTCTATATATTTTTTCTTCATCAATTCTTGCACATATGCTGCATCCTATAGATTTTATCCCAAATCCATTGCCCACTATTCCAATTCTTCCACCCTATTTTCCTATTCTTGGTGGTCAAATTTTCATTCTTTAGCTGATTCTTGAGATTCTCATTTATGTTTTGGAGCTTTTTAATGCCCAGATTAGCTATCAATATATCTCTATTTATCATTTCTTCAGTTTTTCTACGGTGACCCATCTTATCCAGTGGGTGAATTGCATTGAGGTCAATGGATACAATTGTAACTTTATTCTGCTCTTTTGGTTCCAATACTGCTATGTTCAATTTTCCTTTTTCATAGTCCACAATTGATAACATTCTAGCCTATGTTGTCTCATGGTCAAAGATTTTAGGAAAAATGTTTTGTTTGATCTTTGCACCCTTCTTCCTGGTAGTTGTGAATTGATGAACATGATCAATCTACTTTGTTTGATATGTATTTGTTGATTGTGTTCCACTCTGACTTTGTGCATTCTAAAAATTTGTTGATGATGGCACTTCTATTGTTACAACATGTTCTTTAATGACTGGTGTTACTTTTTCTTGTGACTCTTGATCTGTATATTCATCAGGCACCTTTGTCTTCTATCTTTTTGCTAACTTCTCTTCCTCTATTTCTGAATCCTTTGAGGCCGAGTCTAAAGTATTCCTTTCGTATATTTTCTCAAAATGTTGAGGAGTCTTTATCACTGGAGACTTCAAAGGATATTCTGGTACTTTATCATGAACTTGCAAAATTTTTTGCACATCTTCCCAGTTGTTCTGGTTTCCCAACAACTGCTTTTTGTTGATGCTAATACGGAACATGTCTATGTGGAATTGATTTTGATGAAATTATACCATGAGGGTCATAATTCCATGGCTCACCTTGTTGAAATACCATAGCTAAAAGAAGCTTTGTTGTCACATGTAATGTTGATATGGTATTGGCAAAAAAAGGTCCCACCTCTTTTTTCAATTTAAAGGTGGATTTGTATTTTCTTGATACAAAATGTATTTCATCTAAAGTTAATCTTTGTGTAATGTATTCCAGTGCAAATATTCAAGGAGTTAAGAAAGTGGGTAGAATAAAAGGTCGAAGCTCAGAACAATAAATTTAATTTCAGTATAACTCTAAAAAATATACCAACTTCCCACTCTTGTATCATGACTGAGTTGTAATATAAACTTCTGACATTCTGAGAAAATCCTAGGGGGAATCTCATCATGTATGAGATGATAAGCCTTGGAAATGAATTGTTCAATGTATTTTAAGAATCCAACATTCATAGTCTTCTTCTTAATCAAAGAAGTCCAGTGAATGACTGACAATGGGTTACCAATTTCATCCTCAATTTTCAGTCCTAAGTGTGAAAAATAAATGGCTTGAGAGAATAAGAAGAGATGGACAGGGCAAGATTGATATCTAAAGCTCACGAGGGCTTTAAAATTTTCTAACTGATAATGGATTTGATCATATAGGAATTGAGAATAATTGAATTCATTCATGGTTTTGGCTGTAATTGGAAAAATTGATACCATACACCCGAATATAAACTCATCAACCACACTGTCATAATTCTTCCCTAAAATTACATAAATCATGGAAATAATTTGTCTTGGAATTTCATGAAATAGGATTTTTTCAAGGCTAACATCATTTGCAGTGTCATCAAGGGTTTCACATATATAGTTCTGTAAAAGGGTATCTCTATTGTGTGGGTTTAACTCTCTAAAATATTTATCCAATACGAATTCATTCAAAGTTTCATTGTCAGGGTATAATGGACACCTTAACATTTCTACAATGAATTGAGTAGATAATTGAATGAGCACAGTCCCTTTTTTTGAAATTATGGTTCTCTTGGATGGGATATAGTTTGAGGTGCACTAGACCAAGAACTCAGGAAAATCATATACTTGGGGTACCAAAGATTTTGCTAAATCAGATCCCTAGGCATTATAATGGTCAACCAAATCTCTAAAGTTTTGGGTAGCCTGCTGGTGTAATTGAAAATGATCAAACAACAAGATTGGTTCAAAAATATCCTTGTCTTTATCCACTAAATCCTCTTCCTCGACAATTAAAGTTTTCTTATTTTTAGTGGGTTGAGAGGATTCCATTTTAAATAATGAAAAGTGAACGAGTTAAGGGAGTTCAAATTACCCATAAATACATTTGGTTGGGAAAGGACTCGAGCTAAAATGGCAACGACAATGAATAGTGCTCGCTAGAGAGTTTAACCAGATGCTCGAATTCTTTGTAAAACCAAATAAACTGACATTTTGCCCTTTGGTCGCTTTTAAATTAAAAATGAAGACACATTGACTTAAAATGGGTGGAAGATTAATTTAATTAAAATAAAAAACTTTTATTTTTACCTCCCCCC